>OMKP01004715.1:3821-22886 GCA_900302375.1 Bathygadus melanobranchus
GCCCCTGCCCTCCCTCCCTACCCGCTGTATGTATACGTATATAAATATATATGCAGAGAGAGAGAGTTAGAAAGACACAGATCTTAATCAACCCACAATTCCTCTCAGCATGGCTGGGCATTTTCCCCAGTCTCCACCTACTCGCTCTCCCCCTGTCTCTGTCTCTTCCTCCCTCATCCCTCCATCTGGTAGTGGTTAGAAGAAACATGCCCCCCCCCAAAAAAAACCCTCCAGGGCCAGGAACTGGGACTGTTTCCTGCCTACTATTGAGTGAGAGAGAGAGAGAGAGAGAGAGAAAGAGAGAGCGAGAGAGAGAGAGAGGCGGGGGGTGGGGGGGGGCATGGAGCCAGAGGAAGCAAAGACACACTGAGAAAGCGAAACGGAGCAAACTGGAGCAAGGGAGGCCTGAATGAAGGCCTTGCACGTCCAAACATCTGGTTCTGATTAGCCAGGCAGAACAGAGAGAGAGAGGGAGAGTGGCCTGCAGAGAGAGAGAGAGAGAGAGAGAGGCCTGAGGAGAGAGAGAGAGAGACAGACAAACAGAGGGTGAGGACATTTATTTTTGGCACAACAGGGGATATAGGATGGTGGTTTTGTTATCCCTCCCCTTCAGATTTTCTCTCCTGTTTTCTGTCTTTCATGTCATTTTAATAATATTTGAATAATCCCAGTTTCTCTTCTCTATTCTGACACATTTACAATAGACTTGTTTTTGTGTTGTGTTTAAATTATTATTTTCCGAACAGCTGCCGACACAAACTTCTAACAGGATGTTGTTAACTCTTAATAGGCACCCAAATACATGACACTATGTCCTAGACATGATGAGCAAGCCAATAAATAAAGTGTATGTTCATGGAATTGTCTGTAGTTCCATGGCACCTCCAAAGGATGTGTATGGTTATACTGTCATGTGTCTTCAACACATGTAATACAGGGTTTTTTCATGAAATGTGATGGATTTACAGGGGTTCCACATGATCATATTAAGGAACAGTTTGTAAATCAATGTATTTTGTTTACAGTATCTGTTTATTCTCCATATACAGTACTTCCCCATTCTGACCCTGACATTTCCAAAAATTCATTCTGCATCTCAGGGCACATAAATGGTTGATTCATGAAATTCGGAAAAAACATGTATTTTTTTATGTGTTGTGCTTTGCTTTGTGGTTGCTACACCTCAGAAAGTCAGAGATATCTGACCGTTAACCTGACCGAATGAATAAATACTGCATTCCTGAAGACAACGCTTTGCTTGTGCTAACTTTGGTTGATTTTATACACAGTATTACAAGTGCTCAAGTTGGACTTTTCTGTTCAGTTTCATGTTTGGCTCGCATTAGAAATAGCGTATATCATGAACATTGTATACACAAAACATAAACGGAACATATTACAGCATTAGAAATGACATAAAATGTCATTATAAAATGTTAAACTATACATAGACATACTCAATTTTTACTCCAATTTGCTATTCCTTCTCAAAAGGGGGGGGGATAACAACAGAAATGATGGAAAATCGAGGGCGGCCATGAGAAGGCGTGGGAGCAGGAAGTGAAAGTGATTGATCTTTAGGTGGTTTGTGGTGGTAGTGCCTTAAGGACGACCCTAGTCTGTCATTTTAATAACTTGATTGTTTCAAATACATTTGAAATAACTTTAGGATATTGATATAGGAAGCCAACTCTTAAGGAAAAACAGTAGCACTGTAGTTTTAGAGAACTTTCTGCCCAATACTCTGCACAATTCTGCTTACTACATAGACCTTGATGTGATGGGGGGACTTAGAAACCAATCGTGCCAATCGGCTGTCAAGAAAGTGGACACCATCTTGGCCTATGCCACCCTCCAGACTCTCCACTTCCTGGACCTTTCAGAGACTTGAATCATCCAAGAAAACACTGCCAGTTCAGCTGCCCTCTGTAGTAACCTATCAGGTCACATGGAATGGCTCCTTGTCCAGACCCTGCTCTCTTGACACCGGAGTCCCCCAAGGCTCAGTACCAGGACCACTTCTGTTCTCCCTATATACTCTATCTCTATGCTCTGTCACTGTTACACGGATTACACTCAACTATTCCTTTATTTTCCCCCTTCTGACACCCAAATCACAACACGCATATCCAAATGTCTGGCAGACATCAACAAATAGACGACTGTGCATCACCTGAAGCTTAACCTTGGCAAGACTGAGCTTCTCTTCATGCCAGGGAAAGACTGCCCCCACATGGACCTACTCATCACTGTTGAGGACATTACAGTACCTCCTTCACCTGGACTCTGCATAGCTTCCCTTCTTACCTCCCACCACCTCTCCTCCCTAACCCACTCCCACTTACCCCACCAGGGTTTGAATCCCACCCCCGCTTACTTAGCATTGTGTAGCATCTTTTATGTTCTTGTATGTTTGTACGTCCCGGCACTTAAAATAGTACTTAGCATTGTGTAGCATCTTATCCTAGCAATCTTGTGGTTTACGAGCAATGGGTCAACCTACCAATTATGAGTGCTTGTAACTTGTTCTATTCAAATCTTACTGTACCTTCAGCGATATATTGTTGTTTTACTCTTTCGACAAATGTACTTGTTGTGAGTCGCTTTGGACAAAACTGTCTGCCAAATGCCCTAAATGTAAATGTAAATACTTGCCCTCCTTTTGATTCAGAATATAAGCTAATTCTAAAGGTAAAAGTAGTAACTAACCAGGAAAAGCAAGCCCCTTCAATAAATTAAGAACAAAGGGAAAATAATTACATTCCCAAATTTGTGAATTAGCATTCAGAGATTTAATGAAAACAATATATCTGTTCTGAATCAGATGAGTAGGCCTGCATTGGAGCACACCCAATCCCTTAAGGGCCGACATATCAAAATAGTTTTTCAATGATGAAAACAAAAAACTCAAAAGCATTGCCAACTCAGCATTGCAATGTTGGGTGTCTTGTAGCCTAATTAACGTGAATTGTAACAAATCAAATAGAATGCAACAAATCATGTGTTGTAACAGAGAAGAAGTGGACGGGAAATGTCAGGGGTATGAAGGTTATGAAAACATCCTCTTTAAGCCGTGATGGAGGCTTGGTGAGCAGCACATTACTTCCAGATTACTTTCATGGCTCTGTTATTCAGCCTTTTTCAAGTTTAATCTAAAGCCAGTGGGAGTCTGGAAGTAAGGAAAACTATTGGAAGGCTGTGAATGAAGGGAGACAAAAGTGCAAATGCCTTCTGGTGTAAAAGAGGCCCACAGAGTCTCTACCCTCCCTGGGAAATGTCATCCACTCCCGACAGCTTCTCAACACCTCTCCCTCCCCAAACACACACACGCACATGCACATACACACACACACACATTCTCTCCTGCCATCTACTCTTCACGTCCAAATTCATTTTTAATCATTCTTATCAGTTTTATGTTTAAAGTGGTTAATAAAAAGGTTGTCCATGTCCAGGTCTGCCCATCTATTAAAATAAAGTTAACAAATAGCAAACCGATGTCGTTCGGAAAGGACTGGGAATGTATCTTCCATTATTATGTTTAAACCAACCTGTCTGAAATGTAGGCCAGACGACAAAATGAATTGTTGCAGACACTAAACATTTGTCTTAAAACTTAAATAATGAATGAAAAGTGCTCCTACATGTTCATTACTTATATTATTCTAACATCAAAAGACTTGATTGAAATTCGTGAAGATATGCCCTCTATGTTTCCCCTGCTCCTTGTGCATTTTTCTGTGTTCTAAATAATTTGCAAGGTTAAGTATTTGAAATAGTACTACCCCCTTGTTCTACCTGTAACTTCCTACCCAGATAACAATTGAAATAAATAAATAAATAAGACCAAGACCATCTTCTTTCTTTTGAAAGAAAGTCATGCATAAATGAATATGCATATTTATTGAAATAATGAAAACTACATATCACACAATCTTTGTCAGCCAGGGACCATGAGCATCTGGGACAATTGAAGGAGGACTTCTGGACACTGCAAAAAGTGCATTAAAAAACGTCTCACACCTTTTCCTTTCTACAACTTCCCTGAAAGATGCTTGTTTTGGCTCTTCTAAGCCAATAATAAACTACATTCTTTCGACAAATATCAAAATGTTTTAGAATTTCTCGTAGTGCAAGGCGAGGAATTCATTATGGTTAATGCTACTGCTACTACATACTCGTAAAGGCGACCGCCACAAAGTGTATTTCATAGCTAGAGGTGGAGCGCCCTCGCGTGGTACAAGTGCGAATATGCAGTAACTGGAAAATAGTTGGTTGGTATGTCTGGTGGTAATTCGCTTTTACAAAGTAATTATAGTAGTCTTTTTTATTTATTTATACAATCGTTCTCATAAAGTATCTCTCTCTCTCATTTATTATTATTGTTGTTATTGTTATTATTGTTGTTATTATTGTTATTGAGTATTATGATTAGTAGTAGTAGTAGTATTAGTATTGTTATTAAGTGCAAAAAATTAGTTATTTAATCAAGGAAAGCATGGATGCGGGATAGAACGTTAACGCGCGTGACAATCGAATCTAAACGCATCTCGTATTTCAACCGTTTTTCAATCGCTTACGTAGAAAAGTATTTCTCATCGTAAGATATTAAGAGCAAGGTAGTTCAAAGTAAGTACACACAATTTCGAACTATTTACCTGACGATTTTGTGATTTGCGATTTGTGATTTCTTAATAATATTATAGCATATTATATTAATAATATTTTGTGACAGATACAGCTTAGATAACACAACTAGTTGTCGAGTCACCGTAGCTAGGTATGGTAAGCATATTTTTCGTGTAGTTATATTAGGTTTATATGTTGTGTACTCTGTGCGGTGTAGCCATCTCGTATCGACATATACACACATATCGTCATATGAACAATGTGTGTTCGTAAAGTACTTACTTACTTACTTACTTATTTACTTATTGTCATCGTTGTATTTCAGATATGCCACCTAAGATTAAAAAGGTTCCGGCCAGATGTAATGAGGTCACGCGGTGCTCGCCTGGACAGCTGTACTCCCTCATGCAGCTGCGCGGTGAAGAGGCGGTGGCAGAAGTCACTGGACTTTACGGGGGCGTCCAAGCGCTCTGCGCTCTCTTAGGATCATCACCCACTGATGGTGGCTGCATTTACCACCCTCTCTATTACCCTCTGTTCCTCTCAAATAGCATTGTAGCTTCTTCTTCTTCTTCTTGAAAACATGCCCTGCATGAGGCCTCATTTGAGAAACAACAATACAAACGTTAAACCTTTTATTGCGTAATTTAAGTTGTCTCTAATTCTATTCTATTTTAAGTTTGTGCAGCATCAAGATCGAACCTGATATCTCTGGATATCAGTAATTGGATTTTGAATATCTGCAGCGGATTTCATTTTGAAGTTCTATCAGACAATGATTCCATACCTGTCGCCTTGAACTTTGATGCATTATGTAAAGCATTGGTAAAACACTGAAGTTCCATTGTTCTCCCTATCTAGGTCTAAGTGGGGATCCAGCTGATATTCAGATGAGGAAAGAGGTTTTTGGGGTGAATTATATACCTCCCAAAAAAAGCCAAACCTTTCTCCAGTTAGTATGGGAAGCTCTACAAGACATAACGCTGGTCGTTTTACAAATTGCAGCTATACTTTCACTGGGACTTTCACTGTATGATCCGCCAAATGTTGACAGAAAGGGTAAGGATCTATAATTACTGTATTATAAGTACATCTAAACAGACCTAAAACAACATGGTTGCATAATGTTTCCAATAATCATCATCGTTGGATAAAAACATGACAGCTTGTGAGCTCTTTAATTGCCTTGCATTGTCCACGGGGTGTGCTTCCCACAGGCTGTGGGAAGGCCGTCGGGGGTGTAGTGGACGAGGGTGAGCCAGAGGCCGGCTGGGTCGAGGGTGCAGCAATCCTTTTGTCGGTCGCCTGTGTGGTGTTGGTGACGGCCTTCAACGACTGGAGTAAAGAGAGGCAGTTTAAGGGCCTCCAAAATCGCATTGACCAGGAGCAAAAGTTCACTGTGGTCCGTGGTGGAGAAGTCATTCAGATACCCGTCACAGAGATGGTTGTTGGTGACATTGCACAAGTAAAATACGGTAAGATGAGTCATGGAAGTACCATAGCTTTTCGATCCCTACAGTGCTAATCTAATGGGATTTACTTGTGCAGCTGGGCCTTGTAACACAATAAACAATAGATTTTGAATGTTTTTTTTGCTTTCAAGGTGATCTGTTCCCTGCTGACGGCATCCTTGTGCAAGGGAATGACCTCATGGTGGATGAGAGCTCCCTCACTGGGGAATCAGGCCATGTCAAGAAGACGCTGAACAAAGACCTGGTTTTGCTGTCAGGTAACTTATCGATAACCTCCCACGTTATCTGTCCCAAAATTGCAATTCAGTAGCTATCATGGAAACATTGCATTGGTCTCCCACGTCTTTTGTATTGATAAGAATTTCATTTTATGAATGGTTATTCAACCCGCCAGGAGATATGAGACTTACATCTAATGTGACAGTGGTCAAAAAGTGTATTTCCTTTTATAGTTAACAGTCACTGTACACTTAACAATAAATACAGCTAAATCATCAGGACTTTGAAATGCTTTCTGAGGGTTTCTGACATTTCCGTTGACGTTATTAGGACTTTTCTATTAGCTTATACCATAATAGAGAATGATTCAATGGGACCTTTAGGAAGGTTGTTTGATCTCCCTCTCTCTCTCTCTTCTTGTCTTCCTGTGCAGGCACCCATGTGATGGAGGGCTCAGGGAAAATGTTAGTGTGCGCTGTGGGCATCCATTCCCAAGCTGGGATCATCCTGTCCCTCCTGAGCCTTGGCAATGCCAATGGAGATAATGAACAGAAAAAGTTGAAGAGAAGTAGGTTTCATTGCTTTTTTTGTTTTATGTTTCTGTTTTTAATCTTTAATACATTTTTGAATAAACGGATATAGTGCAGGCTTTACTTTCAGAACTGGTTTTCCATTTTCCATTTTGTATTAGTGAATTGCCAGCCATTCTATCTCACTCCCAAAACTTTTAATCAATAGAAACTAATGTTTTAAAATATGTTAATGCCTTGTGTTGAGATCATATAATGCATCCATGGTAGAGATGAGATAATTTCAGTGTTAACAATAGCTACATGTCTCAATATTAACACAACAATAAAGCAAAAGGTTTACATAGGAGAATTTGGATCCTCTTGGATAAGTGAGAAGTACGCTTAATCTAACTTAAAACCACTCACACATGCTGACTTCTGTTGTTTTAGACGCCGTGGATGTGGAGCCGGCAGAGCCCCTGCAACACGGTGCCCACCACTTACACACAAGCAAGCCTGATATTATACTGCGATGACCTTTTCACACTAACATTACATGTAGAACTGCCTACTGATTTTACCCACTAGTCAATTAGTTATTGTGTCTGTATTGGCTGCAGTACAGGACAGCGATAGCATGGAAGAGAATAAAGAAATCGCCCCTAACAAGAAAGAGAAGTCTGTTCTCCAGGACAAGCTAACCAAATTAGCTGTCCAAATCAGCAAAGCAGGTCAGTGTACAAGACAGCTACGAGTGCAGGAAAATACCCACAGAATAATAATTATTCAATGGTGAGAGGTTTCCTTTTTATTTTCTCTATGTATTGACTGTTTATAGTATTACGTTAAACTAGGTCAATAAAACTGTTTTGATTCGTTTGTGTTTTTAGATGTTTACAGTATAGTAAACATGATGATCACATGATGTTAAACTCCCAACTATGCCTGGCAGACCCACTAAGGGCTCTGTCTAGATCGTTCCCAGTAAAGGAATATCAACTATGCTAGACCCCGCTGAACAAGAGTCTTTTTGAGTTCTCTCTCTTCTCTCTTCTTTCTTTTCCAGGTTTGGTGATGGCAAGCATTACTGTGCTGGTCCTGCTGGTCCGGTTCTTGGTAGACACCTTCTGGATCCAGAACCTGCCTTGGGTCAAGGAATGCACACCCATTTATATCCAGCTCTTTGTCGAGTTCCTTATCATCGGTGTGACTGTCTTAGTCGTGGCCATCCCCGAAGGCCTCCCCTTGGCAGTCACCATCTCACTCGCTTACTCTGTCAAGGTACTTGGGTTACAACCACTTTTACATTTACTCCAATGTAATATTAACCTTTAATGTTACTCCAATTTAGATTTTGCATGTTTTTGATTGTTCTCAACCTCTCTTCACAAGTTGCCTTAGATGAAAGAGTCTGCTAAATGACTAAATGTCAAGTAATACATGTGAAAGAAGTAGATCAAAAATCCACACATGGTACATGTTCTCCTGTAGAAAATGATGAAGGACAACAACCTGGTTCGTCACCTTGATGCTTGCGAGACCATGGGCAACGCCACCGCCATCTGCTCCGACAAGACAGGCACGCTCACCCAGAACCGCATGGCCGTGATGCAGGCTTTCATAGCAAACCAATACTACAAGAAGGTCCCCAGGCCTGAGAACGTCCCTTCTTCTATCTTGAACATCCTGGTCCTGGGCATTGGAGTGAACTGCGCCTACACTACCAAGATCATGGTATACCTCAGTGATATGCTCCAATTTTACTGTAAAGAAACAACACACTATTTCCTCTGTAGAAAATATACTGTACACCACAGCTATTCCCTGAATATGGATGGCAGTAGCTCAGGAGGTAGAGCGGTTGTCTGGAAAACCGGAAGGTTGCTGGTTCGATCTCCGGTGCCCCCTAGCTAAGTGTTGAGGTGTCCCTGAGCACCTAACCCTAACTGCTCCCGATGAGCTGGTTGTTGCCTTGCATGGATGACCCCACTGTCGGTGTATGAATGTGTGTATGATGGGTGAATGTGAGGCTCCTTTGGAAAAAAACGCTATATAGATGCAATCCATTTACCATTTAAATATTTATATTTTTTAAAGAGATATTAACAAGTCACTATTTAACAATATAATGGATCTATTTCACTTCACACCTCAGCCTCCAGAGAAGGAAGGGGGGCTCCCGCAGCAGGTGGGCAACATGACTGAATGTGCCTTGCTAGGCTTCACTGCCAACCTGGCGCTGGACTACCAGGCCGTCCGCGACCAGATCCCAGAGGAGAAGCTCTACAAGGTGTACACCTTCAACTCCGCCCGCAAATCCATGAGCACCATCCTGAAGAACGCAGATGGCAGCTACCGCATGTACAGCAAAGGAGCCTCGGAGATCCTCCTGAAAAGGTAATAAAGAATCAAGAGTCAGCTGTTTTGACCTTGCAGGTAAACAGCAGTCCACAGCCTCATCTGGATGTCAAAACATGTGCAATATGTAACAAATGTACTGTACTAAATCATAAAATGACCATGATATGTCATCAGAGATTAAGGAAACATGCTGGCTTCTCCAACAACAATGCTACAGCCAGTTTGTTCTCCTTTGAAATGTCCATTCCGGGTCGCAACGTCTGTTTTTGTTTTGCTATGTGCAACCTGGCAACACACGTGAGCTTTGAGTCTGGGGAGGAGGGGGTGGGCGGAGACAACTCTCCAATATTGTGAATTTGTACTGCACTCCCATTTTAAACACTCAATGTCATTGTTACTTGCCATATAATGTACTGTATATCCCAAGCATTTCCATATTTTCATGTCTCTATTTCCATGTCTCTCTATCCAAATATCAAACACTTCCACCCATTTTGTACTCAGGTGCTCTGAAATCCTCTCTGAGAGTGGGGAGCCCAAGGCTCTCAGTTCACAATGCAGAGAGCTGTTAGTGGAGAGGGCCATCAAGCCCATGGCCCTGGAGGGCCTCAGGACCATCTGCCTGGCCTACAGAGACTTCCCCGCCTCAGAGGGGGAACCCAACTGGGACAACGAGGAGGACATTCTCTCTAAACTCACGTGCATCTGCATGGTGGGCATCGAAGACCCTGTCAGACCAGAGGTGAATTAGTCAACTTTGTTTTTGTTTTTGAGATATCTCACAATAGATTTAGATTTAGGGCATTTGCCAGATGCTATTATCCAAAGCGACTTACAATAAGAGGGAAACAACAATATATCGCTGATGGTACAGTACAATTTGAATAGGTCAATAGAACAGGAATAGGAAGAAATATCCAACTATCCAGAAATATCCATCACATTTTGTTCACAAAAACAGTTCCTTTTTCAGTTCCTATTGTATTCAAATGCGTGCATTTTCCACCCCTCTCTCTCCCAGGTCCCGGATGCTATCAGGAAATGTCAGGGTGCTGGCATCACAGTGCGGATGGTCACCGGTGACAACATCGACACGGCCCAAGCCATCGCCTACAAGTGTGGCATCCTGAAGCCCGGAGAAGGCTTCCTCTGCCTGGAGGGAAAAGAATTCAACCGCTTGATACGTAACGAACACGGAGAGGTGAACCGACAGTGAGCGGATGCTGATGAAATATTTTTGGTCGTTATTTGGACACACATATGATGCCTCGTGTTATTCGTTTCTAGATTGAGCAAGAAAGAATTGACAAGATCTGGCCCAAACTCAGAGTGCTGGCTCGCTCCTCGCCCACCGACAAACACACACTAGTTAAAGGTAGCTCTCTGATACTCTTCACGAAGTATAGGACTCACGAAGTATAGACACTGTCACTGTTTATGAACAACTTTGATCAGCTTCCTGTGTTCAACCTGGATGATGATTTATTTTGTCCAGGTATTATTGACAGTACAGTAACTGAACAGAGACAAGTGGTAGCAGTGACAGGAGACGGAACAAACGACGGGCCCGCCTTAAAGAAAGCTGATGTGGGCTTCGCCATGGTGTGTTTTGCCCTTTTCTACTCCATGTCTCAACACATATTATACACAAGCTTCATGTCAGTGACATCGATGTGGCTGTGATTCAACTAGTGATTCATTGATGTGTAGTTTGAAAGAAAATGTATTGATTCTAATTGGGATAATATCAAGTCATATATCAAGTAAAAACATCAAACATTTGCTGCTTCTAACTTCAGAAATGCTAATTGTTTGTTGCTTTCAATTATTTCAGATCATAATGCAATTCATATTTCAGTTCTTCTGTAGACAAAGCAATCAGACTTAAGACATCACACTAGCAACCTTTGGTAACCTGAATTAGCCATATTTATGACATAATTGCACATACTAAATGATCAATCTCAATCTAATCACTAGTTGCAATGCTAGAGTCCTAGTCTCACCTCGGCTCACATGGTGTCCAGGGCATTGCGGGCACAGACGTGGCCAAGGAGGCGTCTGACATCATCCTGACTGACGACAACTTCAACAGCATTGTCAAGGCGGTGATGTGGGGACGCAACGTCTACGACAGCATCTCCAAGTTCCTCCAATTCCAGCTCACTATCAACGTGGTGGCTGTCATCGTGGCTTTTTTTGGAGCTTGCATCACACAGGTAAAGTTCTTTGCACACCAAGGCCCAATAGGATAGGCCTGTAGATTACCATGTGGCCCTACTGCTGGAACAGTTTATATGACATCAAAACATGAAAAACTGATAAAAACTGAAAGGAAACTAGGGTGTACCCAGCGCCTCCTCATCCCATAATAAAAAGGGAATAACAAATTAATCTTGTTCTCTTGCTGCTGCTGCTGGTGCTTCTCCGTTGCTTCATGGCTGCATATACAATAATTCGCATCAGACTTGATCTGAATGGTACGGATTGTAAAAGTTTTACATATCCTTACATATCCTCTCTATCCAACTCTCTCTCTCTCTCTCTCTCTCTCTCCCTCTCTGTGATCCTGCAGGACTCTCCCCTGAAGGCGGTCCAGATGCTGTGGGTGAACCTGATCATGGACACCTTCGCCTCGCTGGCTCTGGCCACCGAGCCCCCTACCCAGGCTCTGCTGCTGAGGAAACCCTACGGACGCAACATGCCCCTCATCTCCCACACCATGATGAAGAACATCCTGGGCCAGGCTTTCTACCAGCTCGTCATCATCTTTACACTGATCTTTGCTGGTAAGAACCATTACTGCTTGGCCTTAGTTCTTTGGAATAGGACCCCTCTCGATATTATTGCAAATGGACATTGCATACCAGTAGTTAGTATACTCACTCTTAATTATAAAATGGCAGTGCAACAAAATTATACACAAGCAAACCTAATATATATTTATAGATGAGAAAGGGGGGTTTAATGGTGTAATTAATCCAGTAAATTCTATATTCCTCCTGCAATGTGTGTGTCCTACAGGGGAGAAGTTGTTTGGCGTGGAGAGTGGTAGGAACGCCCCGCTCCACGCCCCTCCCTCGGAGCATTACACCATTGTTTTCAACACCTTCGTCAACATGCAGCTCTTCAACGAGATCAACGCCCGCAAGATCCACGGCGAGAGCAACATCTTTGAAGGCATCTTCAGGAATCCCATCTACTGCTCTATTCTCCTGGGCACCTTTGTCACCCAGGTGGAGAGAGCAGCATTACATGGAGACCAGAGCCAATGCTGTTGAAAAGTCAATTGCATCATGTGTCACCTGATCCTGTCTTCATTAGGTAGTCATAGTGCAGTTTGGAGGCCAGCCGTTCAACTGCGTGGCCCTTCCCATCCACCAGTGGCTGTGGTGTGTTCTCCTGGGGCTGGGCAGTCTACTGTGGGGACAGGTGAGATTCATACTGTGAAGCATGCCTCTTTTACAACACTACATTACCAATGTCAATCAATATATACCGAATTACCCTCTTCACCACCCTTGGACTATATTAATGCTGCTGCTGCCTTCTTTCTACTGCTCTAGGTGATCACCTTGTTCCCCACCCGCTACTTAACACCCTTGCTAGGAGTTTGTTCTGGCCCCCAGAGCGAGAGAAGAGAAGAAAACAAAGACAAGGTAATCATGTCATCAGGTAAATTATCTCAGCAGGTAATGATCTCCTCAGCTAATGAACTTGATCTCATCAATGATCTCCTCAGCCCATGATCTCCTCAGGTAACAATTGTCTGTACTCTACAACCTCTGGATTACTGCTCGTCAACATTAGCTTCTTTTAAATGATGCCTATAAACTGAAAAACAGTAATGTCACATTGAGTGCATGCGTTCTGTAGCTTGACCTCGCCACAGGAGCATCCATCCTCGGTGGCAACCATCCATGACTTCATGCCAGTCACAGGCCATCAGGTGGACACCTGGGAACCACCCATCCCTCTGATGGAGAACACTACCGCCACTACTGACACTAAGGAGGAGGTTGAGATGCATAGTCCATGCCTCTCGTAGGCTTTAACTTTGTATTGTTATTTGTATTCACTGTGCAAGTGATTGGTTAGTCACATGTTGCATGTTCCCAATTGTTATTAATAAATAAATAAACTGTTTGCATGTAATAAAGTTCAGTCTTTTTTGGCATGTCCCCCACACCCCAAGGGGTGGCCAGGGGGCCAAAGCCACCCTGATACAACTGCTGCCCAGCCCAACTGGCAAGTCGCATACATATGTTCTTAGGATGCTCCTATCTGATATTTGACTATTCCTTTGAATCAATAACGCAATAATGTATATTTTTCATAATAGTTCATGTGAAAGGAAAATAACAAATGCATAGCTAGCCTCACTTCTAGAACCAACCAATCATCACACATCTGACTAACATAAGACTTTGTACTAGTCTAGATGAACCACTGCATCGTCTTTGCAATGCACTCATTTTGTAACACAATGATATCATTAGATGTACGTGTGCATGTTCCTTCTATTGTTTGCAGTGTCTTGCTGTCCTTGCATGTCGAGATAACTCGTCAAGTCTCGGGGAGTATCGCATCTATCTCTCTCTTTTTGTTTCGTTTTTCCAGGGGTGGGGGCAGTGTTGTCTCCTTCTGCAGCTCTCTGTCAGCGGTGCCAGCCGAACACGGGCCAGTGTCAGTACTCGACCGTGTGAAAGATGTTTATGACGTCTGAAAGAAGCTGACATTTCCAGGAGTATGTTGAAGGATGCTTTTGGTTTTTAACGAAACATCTTCACGCCATTGCTTCCCACACAGGATAACAAACTGGCGGCCGGGGATTTCGCTGCCATCAGTGTATTTCGGAAGGGAGGGAAAAACTAGAAACTTCTAACTAGACGCTAGAAGTGAACACGTTTAGCGAACTTACAGAGAACCGATCAACCTGAAAAGGGAAATTATAAGCAGTTCGCTCGACTTCAACCCGCGAACGGTCTATCGGTTCGTCGGTAGGCTACACACTTTTATTTGGAGAGAACAGGCACACGGATGTTTTCGGTGTGCCTGTCGCCGCTGTTACTTTGCCAGACAACGGCTGGTGAAATAACAGATTCAACTTTTCCTCCCAACATCTTTGCATCTGGACGCCTGGTCATTACAGAAGTGTCCAGGCCACTTCTTCTGACTTCTCTACCTCTTCCTCTCCGTCCGACGGTGGCATTTCGGAACGGAATTTACACGCCGTATGTGTTTTAGCAAATAAATGAATAGTTAGATGTTGTGGTTGTATGATATTCGGGTAAAGTCCAAGGAAATACACGGGACATCCCAATGAGTGGTACACATTCAACTCTCGCTGACAGGTAATGCTGTTTCTCAAGCTGTTTCTCTTCTTTCTCCAAATCCTAATGTGATGTATGAAATTATTTGTCCAAATACGAATAAAGTAGGAATAGTACCTACATTCTGCTATCTCATTAGTAGACTTGCATTAGATCAATCTATCAATTACAAGTGTAAACCATTTTCTAAACCAAGTAACACCGTTCTCAACTAGAACAGACAGGGAATATGTTTGAGTTTTCAACATGGTAATGGCTTCATATCATATCTCCGTTTTAAAGAGTAACAGAACACTAACATCAAACATAGGGACAGCACCATGTCTGGTAAAACAATGGCTATTGCAATTTGCAATGACCTATTGTCTCTAATTGGGCCAGATTATGTCACTGGCTGTACAAGCTTGTAAGTAACAACATGTAATAGGGTCTGGTCAACCCATCTGACAGCCTCACTGATAAGTAAACTGCAGTCAGAAAAACAGTATTTGTTTAACACTTAAACAATTAGGTAACAGCACGGTTCACGGTATTCAAACCCTTTTAGACAAATACGTAATTGTAACTGAAAATTAATTGATGAAATCGACTCATTTGGACATTAATCACTTCTGACACTTGGTAAGGTAAGACTATCTTTAAAATGCTTTAGAAAACTTGAATGTATTCACTTTCCACTCTTTTTGGCAACCCACATATTTTTATGATGTTCTCGCATGCTCATTGTGAGCTCCATGAAATATACTTGGCACTCTGTTGGTCCCTCAAGGCACAAGATAAACTGTTCTGTGCTTCACTCCTTCCCATACAAATGGCCCAAACAACTGTAGCGTGTGTCCTTCCTTTGGGCAAAATATGCCACCAATAACCATTTCCCATAACATGCTTTGCTTCTGCCTTGCTTTCATTTTGCCTTCAAGGCTGTCAGGGCCGTTTCATATCATACTTGTGGCATTGTATATGGGCCTACATTAAAAATACATTGTTAAAAAATGTTCTGTGCTGCATGGGAATATTGATCAGTCAATAGTCAAATAAATGGCACCGAAGCATTTTGTCTTTGAGCTGGAACACAGAAGTGTGCCTCTACACAAGCATTTAAAATATGGACTATCTGCTGTCGGAGGTAGACTCTGCCCCCTGTGATTGCTTGGTATCATTTAAACACATGACTGTTCTAGTGTGATTGCAGTTGGTCTACTTTGCTATTTCTCAAAACAACCTATGGAATGCATTGCAAACTCAATTGCACATGGAGTGGAGGCACTCGGGTCGTGAGTGCGCTTTCATAGTTCAGACTATTTCAAATGCATTAGCATGGCTCCATTATGTAGTCCATGTACTAACATGTGCCTGTCCCATGCTGAGCCAAATACGGAAATACAAGGTCACATGTCTACATACGTCAACTTGAAACAATTTGACTGAATGAAAAAAATGGCGTCCATTTCTAAACACTGCCACATTAAGGATTACATTTGATGTTGAAAGCTTTCTTGAGAGGAAAGGCTATACCATCCGTACAACCTCCCCGCAGTTCTACACCGCTTCTTCGTGGTCTGCTGGTTATCATTTCAGCTAGCAAGCCATCAACTATGCAACCACTTTGACATCAGATGGTGGAGGCTGTTATGGAAATCCGTTCAAATATTATGAGGATGTGGCCCACAACATTGGCCAACTCCACCACATGTCAACTAAGCCAATTCTTCAACACTGCTTAGAGGTTCCTCAAGTATCTGTGGCGTAGCCAGCGTGTGGTGTGTTCCATCTGGGACTGAAATGTGAACAGTTCCACTTGTCCTGTCTGCATAGAATACATGCACCCAAAACAATCGCTAATTCCTTAATGACCTGGGACAGAACAAAAAACAACCTATATGGATAAGAAAAGCTATCATTTTTAATTGTAGATCTTGTCCCTTCTTTTTTTTTTAGAACTTCTTGGAATAGGCGTGTGTGCTAGCATGTCTGCCCATGTTATGCACATCGAGTTAGCGCTATTTAGCACTGTTGCCTCACAGCGAGAGGGTCCTGCTGGGGCCAGTCTGCGGGTTTTCCACATGTTGATGTGAGTTTCCTCCAGGTGCACTGGTTTCCCACCACCTCCAAATAACTTTATACATGCAGCCAAAGGAATACAATGGCTACTGAAACAACGAACAAATATAGATTTTCATAGCACGGTAACAAAACAATTCCAACCATTTATGTGGCATCCATATCTTAGAATAATACTGGTAATTCATGTTTTTGGTTGGCTCGCGATCAGGATTTCTGACCTCTGCATTATGACCATGACACAACTTTTTGACTTTTCCTATGACTCAATAATGTCAATCTGTGTCCTTATATGTCTCCCTAACCACTATATTATGCCAGTTGTCAAAAGAAAGAAAACTGCTTTTAGTTAAACCTTAATGTGCTGCACACTGTCACTAACTTTTTAAATATGCATACATATTTAGGTCACCAAGCCATTAAACCAGCCAACATTAAAGGCTGTCAGAGCCAGCCAGGAGCGTAATGGAAGTTAGAAGCAACAAAACGTGGGCTAGCTCCATTCTTTGTCGCTCTGTTTTGCTGATCTGGGTGTCCCCCCCCACCCACACACACACACACTAACACTCAAACACACTCACCCACTCCACACAAGGCTCTCACGGGAAGTGGTGACATCACTTGTAAACAATGTCTGTCGGGCTCAGCGGGGCCGCTAACCTTTGCAGAGTGCGCTTGGTTCAACGCTGCCGTTTATGATACATATGGAGAGAGATTCGTCTCATGATATTAATACTAATAGGAGTCAACTTGTGTCTTGTAGAAGTTAGCTTGTAACCTATGTCTAGTAAATGAAGTATTTACAGAATTTGTTTTACATTTTGCACAAATACCTAAAAAAGGAGGCCATGCTTAGCTGTTAGTGTGGACCTGAGTGAAGACTGAGGTACTCACGCCTGGTCGATAAGCGCAGAGTTGAGTTGCTCTACTCCACTAGTGAAGAAGAAACCTCGCGCGTTGTGATCGGTGGGTACGAGTTACGAACCTCACACCCGAAACACTGTGGCGTTTGTCTCAAAATTCAAAAGAGGAAAAGAGATTGTCTCAAAACTACGTCAATGAATGCACATGTCACTTGATCCACAAATGCTATTTCAATAGTTCACAAGCCAATCTTAGATTTGAGACTCTGAGTCTTATTGCAACTATGTAATGTAAAGTGTAAAATTTGGTTTCAGAAATGCTTTGATTTATACAAATGCATACACATTCATTCAAATGTAAATTTGCAAGACACAACTTAACTTCTACAAGACACAAGTTGAGTCCTTTTAGTAGTCCAATCTCTCCCCATAGATACAAGGGTCAATTTGTCAATTAGTTTTAGGTTTGTATTTCAGCAAGGATTTGCTGTCACTGTGTGAGCACAGCTCATTTGTGAATTTGGCATTCATGAGCCTTGATCGTCTTGCATTGCCAAAAATGAGCGATTTTATTCCAGATTCTTTTTGGTGGACGCACTTCCCCATGTGTGCTCTTTGTTCACTGCTATTTCTAGATTGTGGTCCCACTCATCACTTGTCTGAATGAGACCGGACTAGTTATTCCCAAGTAAGAGCTCCGTCTAGTAGGTTTTTAAAGTGCATGAACCCGGTCAGAAAGTCAAGTCCACTGCTCTCATATTGCCATGAAGATCTGAATCATATTAAAACGCAATAAAGCCTGCAGCTTTTTGATGCTACCTTTTCCAAAAATAAAGTAGCCTGCAGGATAAAGTTTTAGCTTCTGGCTTTAAGGCGGGCTATCAGTTTTCTATCTCCAACCCTTTGGAGTTGAATGCTTTCCTGTCATAGTCTCCAAGGGGTTCTCTGGTATTTTTAGCATCCAAGACATAAGTGGATTGTTGCTTATAGTTTTCGTTTTCCTCTGGCCTGTTGCACAATTACCAGAAAGAGAGAAAAAGGGAGGAAACTCCTGGGTATCTTGGCTAGTAAATAACAACTAATAGCGTATACAATTACACTTGGCATTTTTTTCACTTACTTACTTTCTTGTCAAAGACAGACTGGGGCTGTGTAAAGTCAGATTTAGTTTTTCTCCCCAGGCAGACACCACCCGTTTTGATGCATCTCTCTACCCACAAGCCTGTCTAGTCTGTTTTTATCTGCCGTTAATCTCCTCAGACCACAAAGGAAATGCTGAACCAAGTATTTCACTAGATTAAACAAAATTTAACGAGTCAATCCTTCCTAGACAACACTGGCCCTCATTCTCCATTATAACAATGCTTTTGTTTTGGCTGGGAGAGCAGAGTTAGTTTAATATGTTATGTCTGGTTCAGTGACAACAGCAAAACTCGACACAGGGCTTCTATGATTGCGTCAAATATTTGTTTCCATGTTGTAAAATGTTTCTGTTTAGTTTTCATTAACATTTTAAATAGGATTGTCCCTCATAGCCACTGTGTAACATTAAACTCTCCCAAAAACCACTTCTGTCTTCTGCCCCCTGTCACAGATTCAGTGCCTCCTACTTATT
>OMKP01004718.1:3455-13474 GCA_900302375.1 Bathygadus melanobranchus
GGGGGGCTAGGGTTAGTGGGTGTCATAAATATATGGCCTGTAAAGCCCTTTGAGACTGTAACTGTGATTACGGGCTATACAAACAAAATGGACTTGACTTGAATGGCTGTCAATGTGTACCGCATATGAACACGCTCTGTGTTTCACTGTTAAGATAGGCATTTCAGAGAAGCGTTTCAGATAGGAGCCACGGCCCACGCTTAAAGTGATCTGACAGATCCGATCACAAATGCATTGAAAGTGTAACCGAGGCCTCAGAGACATATCTTTCTCTACCGCTGAATAACACAAAGCATATTTGCTTGCTGATTCTCCGTTGGCTTGTAGTGGCCTATCTATTGTAAATATGCAATTGTTTGTCTGTTGCTCCAAATATTGAATTCCCTTTCATCCATTTTTGAGATTCAGACTGAAATGGGAAATGGGAAAAAAATACAATCATGAAACTGCAAACCGTCCAATAACTATCTCCTGGAAAAACTCATATGTAATATGACGAATTAGCCAATCACTGGAATGTCTCTTCAGAGTAGCCTACTAGGACAGGGCTACAATTCGTTTTATTCTTGAATTTAACTCTTAACTGTTGACTCATTGCGAATGTGCTCCTGAACGAAACACACGTTTGACCTTGTGGCCCGTTGTGGCTGCTGTTTGCGCTCGGACCAGGTGGAGACGGCATCCGTCAGAACAGCTCACATATCCACAGAACAGCAGTGACTATCCATTTAAAGGCGACACGTCATTACGGCACTGATGGCCAACAGATGGTGATAAATTGCCTGTTGATATCGCTGCTGCTGCCTGACCAATTCACGAAGAAGCGTGCGTCATAAACGGCTGTATCGCGTTTGGTTTCTTGCTTCTTTTAATTTTTTTTGTTAATTAGTTATTGTTATTGTTGTGTTGTTACCGACGATATTTTAGTTTCTTGAATTCATAGTGAATCTAGATGTAATTATCGTTATCATAATTAATTCAATCAATGTGTCCCACCCCAATGCAATACCATGGTAGCCTATCACTAATTTGGATGTGTAAATGGTGTACATGTTTTATGTGGAAACAAATGTGTGGTTGTCACAGTTCTAAAAATTAATGAGAATTCAGTCTTTAAGAAAGGTTTTGGTACAGGCGTATTTTCCATAAATCAATGGTGCCATCTAGTGGCGTAAATATATATAGCACCAACCTTTTGTCCTGGGTTACCATGTAGCATCCATAATAAGTTATGGGCCGTAGTTGTTTCAATAATAATCACATGACTAAATCCACAATTGCACAGCTAAAACATTGAATGGGGATGGGGAATACTGCCTGATAAGATATGTATTGCTGTTATTTCTGTATGTCTATGTATGTATAAGTACATATGAGTACAAGAAAGTAATGGTAACAACGGAGGCAAATTCCTTGTATGTGTATACATACTTGGGGAATAAAGCCGATTCTGATTCTGAAAGCTAACAAACTAAAACTACATAAGGGGATGCTGTTGGGCAGGATCTTGACAGTGGCAGTCACATGGACACTGTTTTAAATGCGTACCCTGTAATGCCACTATAAACATAAGGAAATAAAAAGAAGAAAAGTATTGGTGTATGGGCATATCCTCCTTCATTTACAAATTGACCGGCTATAGCCTCGTGAGACGATCCGATCTCGCGAGTTCACATTCTGTTCATTCCTTGCGAAACGTGAGTACTAAGCGTGAGTCTCACGAGACTAGACCTGCGCAACTGCCCCCATGTGTTTTTGTAAAGTGACCCCACAAAGTTGAACAGTCCTTACTTAGCCTATGGCGTAACAATCCTACATGTTCATCCTATAGTTTGTTCAAAATAAGGCGGATGTTGTTTTATTTTAGATTTACAAATTACAAAGAACAACACAACCTTAATAAAAGATGATGCCTTTTTAAATGTGTTCCCTGACGAAACATACAGGATCAATTCGATCTGACAACTAGTTATCCTTCACGGCCATCTTTAGTAATACATCAGTAATAGTAGACATATTACTAATTCATAATAGTAGGCTTCTTTCTATATATATATATATTAATATCCATATATTTGTATAAATATATAAAAGATGTATGCAGTACAATAAATAACCATTCAGACATTGCCATATAAAAACAATATCAAAGTGCAACTTAAAGAAAGTTTTAATACACTGTCGACATGGCAGCAGCCACTAGGTAAGCCCCACTCTTAAATGTCCTAACGATGGCGGCTATAGAATATAGTGTGATGTGGAAAGTGTCATGGTGGTGTCATATTGCTTATAGCATGAATATAACTTGATGCATGCCCTATCTTCAGCTCGGACCATGGTCGTACCCATGCATGGACGGTCAATGTTGGACGATCACTACTATAACTCTAGAGCGCAGGCAAACTACAAATCCCTTCAAATTCAGCAAAGGTAGACCCCACCCAAGTCCGGCACTTTTAACGGTGTCGCGCCACTTGTCGCCAACTATTTTGTGATTGACTTTGAACGGGAACCAACCGCGTCCCGTCGTTGGTTTCTATGGGGTTTCCAGGAAGTGAACACCATAATTCTAATCTCCTCCTCCCACATGTGAGCTCCATCGCACCGACCACGCGCAGTGTGGGGAAGCGAGAGACCGGGTGGAAAGGCAACGTCATTCCTTCTACCACCGAGGCTCGGCTGCCGTAGAGCAAGAAATAGAGAGCGGAGCGGTGGTGTCCGAGGCAGGTACTGTTTCCTTCGCTGATACTAAATAAAATAAATACATACCCAGTTGTTGACGGTCTGTTTAGCTATTGTCAGGAAACACGGGGAATCTAGGCCGTCTTCTACTCCCGTTAGATAATGAATAGGGTGGACACTAGGGCCTGGAGGACCACGTAGGCCTGTTTTTCCGCGCACTTTACTGCCAGGAGGTAGCCAGGGCAGAGTCTTTCCGTTACGGCCGGTCCATCCACCAGCACTGGTCAGGTGCCATACGGACACCCGCCGCTTGTTTGGAGAGGTAGACGGCTTGTTACAGCAATATCGATCTGGTTTTAGACAAGCAGGGGGGCTCGGGATCGCCGTGTTGTGCGTGAACGGCGAGCTTCTATGATGTTCTTTATCTCTTGTGTCCAGGTGCTGAAGCGACTACAGCAGGAAGATGGCGGACGACCCTAGCGCGGCGGACAGGAACGTGGAGATATGGAAAATCAAGAAGCTGATCAAAAGTTTGGAGGCTGCCCGTGGGTGAGTGGTTGGTCGCGCCCGTGTATGTTTTTTAACGCCCGATCGCTTGTGGGGCATGTGGGTGTCGACTGTCGCTACAGCTTGATGCCGGATGGGTGAGACGAATCTGGGAGTGGTAGCCTAGCAGCTAGCGTGGCTAAGTTGTCTTACTTTAGCTCGATCTGCTAGCGTGCTAATTCAGTGCTACAACCGCACAGGTCGGCAGAGATCGATGTGGGTGGACCACGACAAGCCCTGGAAGTTGTCGTTCCCGGTGTGTGCGTTGCATTGCATTTGAGGAAACGTGTTTGTT
Source organism: Bathygadus melanobranchus (assembly GCA_900302375.1). Taxonomy (NCBI): domain Eukaryota; kingdom Metazoa; phylum Chordata; class Actinopteri; order Gadiformes; family Macrouridae; genus Bathygadus; species Bathygadus melanobranchus. The sequence goes on from OMKP01004718.1 coordinate 6,979, forward strand.
GCGATGTATACAGAGAGCAACCGGCTGATCGTTCCGACCGGTCTGCTAATAGTCGTCATCTCTAGATACAGGCCGCGGAGGGTTCCTTGACAAGAAACCACGTTGGTGATTATGAAAGACCGGGCGGCTATCTACTATATGCGTTTCCATACGCTTCTAAATAACGTACACCGCAATAAAGTTGTAATTGGTCGTTAAGTACACTGGTAGAAGTTGTAGGATTCACGTAATAATTCTAGGTTGTTGTTAGCTTAGCTTTTTTTCTTAACAGAACATTGTCAACACTTGTATTTTCTCGTTGGTGTACCGCGCCTGGAATTCAAAAGACTTCATAATGCTATCTAATAGTAATATGACATGGATCAGCTAACGCAGCTAGCTGTTTGGTATAGAAAAGCTTGCAGTCCGGCGTTCCGCAGAATTTGCTGTCCAGTGGTCTGCTGCCAGTCATTTTACACAGGGTTGACCATTTGTCCTACATTCACTTGTTATCTATGTACACGCAGCGTCAGCCAGTGTGCTTTGCATTTTTAACAGGTAGTGAATACAGACACAATATGCGACAGCGCAATCTAAGTGCAGTCCTTGGTGTCAAGGACAGAGATTGAATAGTATGTAATTTAAGTCCAATCGTCAGTTCAATTCCTCTTAGCCTTCAGTTACCGTCAAGTTAATCGGTGAAACCAGACATTCGGTTGTTGGAGAGTAATTCAGCCATTGTTCTCGGTGACAATACACACATTATTTTTCCAACCTTGATCATTACAGTGTCATGTTACCAAAAATGTGAATTGCTTTTCTTGTTACCTATTCAGCCATTTGGCTAATGATTATTGGCTTTCTGTATAACAGTTGTTATATGTTATACATGTTTACTACAGGGAAATGCCATTTGAGTTCATGTGCACCCTAAAAACGTTTTGTACAAAATCGCAAAAGTTACTTTTGTACCTGGTAATTACAGTGCCATGGTGACTGAGATGAGCATAAGTATTGTGGTTATTCCTTTCAGGCTGTTGTGGTTGTGGGGTGTTATTACGAACTTGCTGAGTGTTGTGTGTGTTGAAGTCCTATGGTGTGTTTCTGTGTCTTCTGTACCGTAGCATATTCCTAACAGTGTGTGCCCTTGTGTTAACCTCGACAGTAATGGGACCAGTATGATCTCGCTGATCATTCCCCCCAAGGACCAGATATCCAGAGTGGCCAAGATGTTGGCTGATGAGTTTGGCACTGCCTCCAACATCAAGAGCAGAGTGAACAGACTCTCTGTGCTCGGGGCCATCACCTCTGTACAGCAGAGGCTAAAACTCTACAACAAGGGTAAATTATGATTACAAGTCTCACTGTTTCCTCCCGTCGAACTGCTGTGTGGATTTCACGGTCTATTGCATTTTTTAACAGATTTATTTTGGGATTGGATTCAGATCTAATGAGGGAAACATTTGATCGACCTTTGTATTCCTTTCACATTGCCACATAACTAGCTTTACTGTAGGAAGTTTGTTTCACCAAGGTGGTTTTAATAGTCTACACTCAATGGTTTATATGAATTCATATTGCATTTGGATTATTCCTTGTGACTGTTATTGATTTAGTTTCTTACATGTTGTGTTGCAATTGTATAATTTCATGCGCACAATCGCTCACACATTGGTAGACCTGGACTAAAGTCTCCTTATGTGCAGGGCAATATATCTATATGATATCTATTGTGATATGAGACTAGATTACCAGACTGTTCTAGCTCTATATGCCTTTACCCACCTATATCTACATACTGATGATTATTTATCAAAAATCAGTGTAAATAATTTGTGAAAACACCCATAGTCATCCCTACAAATATCTCAATATCCATATTGAGATATTTGGTCCAAAATATTGCTATTTGATTTTGTCCATATTGCCTATGGCTTGTTCTTCCAATAATACTGACCACATTCCATTTCTTTAAAACCCATTGTGCTTTACACCAACGCTCCTCAGAGCACCAGCTACTGTTGTTGGCAGTCTCAACAGCTTATTATTGTTCTCTAATGCCCTCTTTGCCCTTCTCCTCGTTTAGTGCCACCTAATGGTTTGGTGGTGTACTGCGGCACCATTGTGACAGAGGAGGGCAAAGAGAAGAAGGTCAACATTGACTTTGAGCCTTTCAAGCCCATCAACACCTCCCTGTACCTCTGTGACAACAAATTCCACACCGAGGTACGAGTGGCAGGCCAGTGTGCCTTTTGAAACCTCGCCTCTTCTCGTCTCCCTGCTTCACGGCAAGGTCTAAATTTCTCCCCTTCGCCTTGTCCCTCCAAACCACACGCCCCTCCACACAGGCATTGACGGCCCTGCTGTCCGATGACAGCAAGTTTGGCTTCATCGTGATCGACGGCAGCGGGGCTCTTTTCGGCACGCTGCAGGGCAACACCAGAGAAGTGCTGCACAAGTTTACCGTGGACCTGCCCAAAAAGCACGGTATGGCCCATAACAAACACGCATGCGTGCACACCGCCATTTCTGCTTGACACCAGTGCACTTCACACACAGGTCTTCCATACTGACGGCAGCTGTGTTCTTCTGGCCTCCACATTTGAATATTTGTGGAGCGTTGTGGTTATTTTTCCTTTTTGTCTCCCTCTCGCTTTCTCGCTCCCTTAATTCTAGGCAGAGGAGGACAGTCAGCGCTGCGTTTTGCCCGTCTGAGGATGGAGAAGAGACACAACTATGTGAGGAAGGTAGCAGAGACGGCTGTCCAGCTCTTCGTCTCGAACGACAAGGTCAACGTGGCGGGCATGGTCCTTGCCGGATCGGCTGACTTTAAGACTGAGCTCAGCCAGTCGGACATGTTTGACCCTGTAAGTCTGTGTTTTGTGTTTGACCGGAACCTGGACTATTGTTGTTGCATAAACAAACCCGGGCATACTATAGACATGGTTTACGTAGCCTGGTGGGCAAAATACAGAATGCTCCTGTAGTGGCTTAGCTATGATTGTATAGACGCAGCCAAAACCACTGGAACATAAACCTTCTGAATACTCTTGATGAAACTGATGAAACAAACAGAATGGTCAATCACTGTGAGCTCAGTAAAATGTAATTTAAAGCACCCAGTATTTATCTTAAAAAAATAACCATCCCGAGTAACGTACGTTACTCATCAATTTGTTAAAACATGTCTTATTTGAATAACGCCTCGAACAGCAAAACCACCATATCACAGGTAAGTTCTGTGTGGAGGAAGTCAGTGGCTGTTGGATCGACTTTTGGTCCGAATCAGACTCCATTAGAGCTAGCGTGTCGCACACCAGGGGCGGCACTAGCTCAGGAGGTAGAGACTGTTTGGCAACCGCAAGGTTGCTGGTTCGATCCCCGGCGGCCGCCTAGCTAGTTGTCGAGGTGTCCCTGAGCAAGACACCTAACCCCAACTGCTCCTGACAAGCTAGCTGTCGCCTTGCATGGTTGACCCCGCCGTCGGTGTATGAATGGGTGAATGTGAGGCAATGTAAAGCGCTTTGGATAAAAGCGCTGTATAAATAATCTATTTACACCAGGAGAGCCACGGACGGAGCGTCGTGTCGCACAGTAGAAAGAACAACACACGTCGGAGGTTTAGGATGTTAGGCCTTATAATATAACGTGCGGCAATGTGTACCAATGTTTGAGCAGTGCTGGAAGTTACCGCACCGTGTCAGTGCGAGTGGTCCACTCTCGTTGGAAACAACCTACTTAAGTTGCAATTCAGACACGCGGCTTTGAACGTATGGAGGTGCTTCAAATTATCATAAAACTAAGAGGTGGTTCATACACTGCGATGTTTTTGTGAAATTGCACTGCAGCACTATTCTGGATGACCCTAATTACCAGCCTGTTATTATTAGTAGGTAGAGGTTTTTGGATAGAGGAGGAGCACGAGGAGGAGGAGCGCGAGCGAGGTGGTTTGTGAGGACCGGCCATTTAAAAAAAAAAATGAAAAAAAAATACTATGCAATACAAACATTTTACAATTTATTTCAAGTGAGTTAATATTTTCAAATGAATGTGCACAGATGGATGGTACGTCACAAAGGACATGCCAATACTACGACAAAGTGAAGAAAAGGGTGCGACCAACATTTGTTGGGCTGCCACCAAGTTGGTGGCACTGGTAGAAAATGAGGCCTGATATATAGTCCAATATAATCTGTGTAATTGGCTGCAGTTTATAATTCTTGCCACCAATGACGTCACTTTTCTATGTTGTTGGTTGGTGGAAGGAACAGTATTTGGACTACAAGCTACTATCAGAAAAACCCAACAAAAACAGCAGCGCCATTTGCAGAGACCCCGCCCCCCCAGCATTGTGCAGCCAATGGCACTGCCGTGGATGTAGACCGCTGCTTGCGAGCGAACAGCTAACTGGGGAAGGCATGCTCCAGAGAGGAATCTACGGGGGTCCCTGGTGCAGGCCGCGCCTCGGCTGCTAAAGGCTCGGGGGTGCAGAGTCTTCGCTAATGGCGCTGGTGTTTTTTGTGGGGTTTATTCATTTATTTTTGAACAGCTTGCAGTCAACATACTCTTCCTTCCGCCAACCGACGACGTAGGAAGGTGATGCAAAACGTGACACCTGTCGTGAACTGAATCTAATTTGAAAACATTATTTAAAAACTCTTCGGGAGCCTCAATGTGTTAAATTGGTGGACCGCCCCTTTAATGGCTCTGTGTCGGTCGGTTCTTTCATGTACTAAATAAGTGATAAAACCTCAAATCATTTATTTGAATCCTTTTTTTTTTTTTTCAGCCTGAAGTACCGTGTTTTTAAGCTTTTGTTCCTTTGTTTTGTCTTTTTCGTTACAGAGGTTACAAGCAAAGGTCCTGAAGCTAGTGGATATCTCGTACGGCGGGGAGAACGGTTTCAACCAAGCCATCGAGCTCTCGGCAGAGGTCCTGTCCAACGTCAAGTTCATTCAGGAGAAGAAGCTCATAGGTGGGCAACTTTCCACCTACAGGACGGGAATTCAAATGACCGCTCTTTTTTTTTCCCCCTGCATTTGGGATGGGGGTCATTGGGGTTAATGACATGTGCTGTCGTTCATTTCTTTACTCCCCTGTTCTTATATCTCCCATCCTGTCTATGTAGGGCGGTACTTCGACGAGATCAGCCAGGATACGGGGAAGTACTGCTTTGGCGTGGAGGACACACTGAAAGGCCTGGAGATGGGAGCTGTGGAGATCCTCATAGTCTACGAGAACCTAGACACCATGCGCTACATCCTTCGCTTGCACGGGGCCGAGCAGCAGAACAACGGATCTGAAAACGGTAGAGACCAAACAATGCAAAGATAATAATAATAATAACACGCACTCTGTGAACACACAGGCCGAGCATCCTTATCTTTGTGTAACCCCTCGTGTGATTGTTGTCTTTCAGACGAGAAGACCTTGTATTTAACGCCGGAGCAAGAGAAAGACAAGTCCCACTTCACAGACAAGGAGGTGAGATGACCCTCCTGGGCTACTCCATCAGACCACTAATTAATTCAAGTTTGCGGTTTGAAGTTTCTCAGTATGCAGCTTGTTCTTAGGCCTAATTGTTTTCCTTTTTTTTTAATTCGAATAGACCGGGCAGGAACACGAGCTCATCGAGAGCATGCCCCTACTGGAGTGGTTTGCCAACAATTACAAGAAGTTTGGAGCAACACTAGAGATAGTCACAGATAAGAGCCAGGAGGGGTCCCAGTTTGTCAAGGGCTTCGGAGGAATCGGGGGTGAGTGTACTTGTGGACCCTAAATAAAACAATATGAGAGTTGTAGGTTCAAAATGTCCTTTTTTCGTTTAGAAAATCACAAAACAGATCTTTGTGGCAAAACTTTTGAGTATTTTAGGCATTCCGTTTCCTTTGAACACTAATATGCATTCCTTGTCCCTAATGAGGATTAGGTTATACAATAAATGATTTCCTCTTTTTTCTTAAATAATGGGTTTCCTTGATCTTGCAGACCATTACATAAGCTAGCCGGTCGTCATGTGTGCTCTGCTGATACATGGCTTTGTACTCCGCAGGTATTCTGCGGTACAGGGTGGACTTCCAGGGCATGGAGTACCTAGGAGAGGACGACGAGTTCTTTGATTTGGATGACTACTAGGTAGTCGGGGACTGATTGTTGGGAGGAAAAAAAGAAGAAATGAATGAAGAAATAAGGAAAGAATAAAATGCCACCTCTCGCTTGCAGCAACGAGAGATGGCAGCTGAGCCGATCACAAAAAAGACACACATGCCAATAAACCGGGTCGGATACACAGACATATGCGCACACATCTCCAATATGTACACACAGGAACACACAAAGAAAACAACAACGACGACGACAACTGGCTGAAGAGGAGTCAAATATCGGTTCAGTCCAGAGAGGGCGAACACCCTTCCGGAATAAACCCCTGCCTTAGAGTGCTGGGTCCTTCCCCTAGTCGGATTGGACTTGACTCATTTTTGTTCATTTTTCTTTTTTGCCCTCCCCTCCATTTTGA
>OMKP01004817.1:3704-15755 GCA_900302375.1 Bathygadus melanobranchus
CCTCCCCCCTGCTTCTACTTGCCTTCTCTGGCAGTTTAAATAGTGTCCGGAGCAGTTTGGTGTGAATCCCTGTCCAGTCTTAAATTGATGTAATCTGCTTTCCCCTCTCAGTGTGATCAACAGATCCTTTTTTTAAAGACATATCCTTCATCATTCTCCTCCGCGCTCAGTCTTGCATTGCATTTTTGTGTCGACACTGACGTTTTCTGTCAAAGATATGGTCCGCAGGAGAGGTGAACGTAAATATAACGCGAATAAAGGTGACCGTTTTATTTCCAATGGCTCGTCTCCCGGGCGTGGTAAGGCAGAATATGGCGGACTACTTTCACTCCAATCCGCTAGGCTGGGATACAGTACAGTTATCTCCTTCTGTCTCAACTGGAAACCAATGAATCCACACATGCAGCATGTCGCCGAGGCGTTAGTTGGAAACGAAAAGCCCACGGATCAAGTCTTTAATGTACACGTCCAGAGCTCGGCGTGGCTGGACGACATGGAGGAATGAACGCCGCCGCGCTGTTTTTCCGGCCAGTCTTCTCCTTTTCCCGAGTTCCTTTCATGTGCTTTTATTACGGAGACCTTCCACTCCTCCGCTGGCAGTGTGTGACGTCGACCTCCTATCGACTGGGGGGAGTGTCGCGTCAAACAACCCCCCCCACCACCCACACACACACACACACACACACACATACGCAGACGCACACACACGCACCAACCTGTGGAATAATAGGACACACGCTATGTTATTAGAGAATTATTGCAGCTATGCAAAAGGTGGGGTTGGGGGAATTACTGATACACAACTGTCACCCACGTGATATGGAAGAAAATCTATTCTGACTAACAAGAGGCCACGTCATGCATCATGCATTGATGAGTGTAGAAATCCTACCAGAACCATTCAGAAATCTGTTCAGTCTTTACTCTTACTGTTCATTTCACAGTAAAAGATACCTTTACCTGTGAGAAAGGAGACGAACGGCTGTATATGAATATACGACAGACAGAAACATACAACTTGATGGAATACAATTTTTTTGGTTTGGTCCGGTTGTCCATATAAGATACATTTGCATTGTGTTACAACCGCCTATTCAGACCTCACGAATGTCTGAGACAGTCTCACTTCATGGCCAACATCCGATCCTATTACTCCATCCAGAAAACTATTTCGAGCACCCAAACTATTCAACACGATCCAGGAAATAATAGCTCTGAACAAACTCCAAAGGGATTGCCTGTCAGAGAATGGTTCAAATTTAGAAACAATAGCTGCTCTAGAGCAGGGGTCCCGGGAGTGTAGGTGAGCTGTAACGCAGGTGTAGGGACACATTTGTCATATACTGTATCATTTATCTGTTTGACAACAGCATCAAATAATAGTTCGCCCTTCAACAAGCACACTACAACGTTTGTTAAATTACAAGAAAAATGGTCTATGTAGAGTACAGTGAAAGATGAGTAATATATTCCCAACCGTCCGATTTGTGTAGTACGGAAGCGCATTTCATTCACCAAAGAAAAAAAAAAGAGACCTTATCTCGTAATTACGAGATCAGGATCTCGCCAATCATTCGTTGCTAACAGACAGTGTGCAATGATGTCGCTATCGCATTTAATCTGCTTTTATTTCCTTCTCGGTATGAGACACTGGGAAATATGAATGTTACTTAAAAATGAGGACCTAACCCTAACCCTAACCCTAACCCCAACCCCTAACCCTAACCCTACTTACGAGATGTTTTCTCGTAATTACGAGATCTTTTCTCGTAATTACGAGATAAGGTGTCTACTTTTTTTTTTCTTTGGTGAATGCAATGCGTTTCCGTAGTGTAGGCCTATATATACACAACTTTTTTTTGCCCAAATGTGTAGTCATTATTGTTTTCATGTCACCTTACCAATGTAGTTACTGCTTAAATGCAGTCTGACACAATAAAAAAAAAGTCTGAATTAAGGCCAACACGCAGACGACAATGGTAACCCAGCTAAGTGGCCCAATTAGTTCTGAAATGGGAGCATTCGAGGGCTTCAATGTTTAACAACATACGCGCGTATTGCACAGTAGAGTCAGTCAGTTTCCAAATCACAATTTAATTATTTTTTTATATTCGTGGTTACGTTATTCATGTATTTTAATAAACACATTTCCATTTCAACCGAACACGAATACAATCTCATAACATCAAAATCGTAGCCTATAATTATAGCCTAGATACATTTACAGCATTGATGAATTAGGCTATTTAATTCTGATGAAATGTAGTGAATTACATCCATGGTGTACATAATATGTAGAAAGAAAATGGAGTACATTGCCACAAATGACAATACTTCAGATGCTGTACACATAACGTACAGCTATATAAAGTGTAGTCATAGACTAAAAAAACAAAATAAAAAGAGGTAACCTATGGTGGTATCTACCTAGTATCTAAAGGCAGTATGACTACCCAACCCGTCAGGCAGCGCAATCGTGCGAAAGTGTGTTACTTTTACTTTGAAGGCCACATCTCCTGCCCATATTTCCTGTTAGTTACCACGTGACCCACATCCACGCCCTGGTTGCGATGGAAGCGTCGCTATGGCACCGCCCCGCAGGACAAGTCGCGTTACTTTGTAACCAGTGGCTTCACTGAAAGTTTGTTTGTCCGATCACGAAATGACCGGCAGTCAACACGTTTCGCTTCCTTTCACTTTCTTTGCTACTTTTCCGCTGCACTCTCTGGACATGAGAGACCAAAAGCGAGATTAATTAGCATGCAAGCTAGCCAATTTTAGCATCCCTGCAACTACACCTACTGGTGACCGGTAAGAACCTGCTTTATAATTACTATTATGAATAAGACGCGCTTCGCTCTGTAGATACTCTAACGTTAAACGAAGTATTCGTAGACTTTTTCCGTGTGTGTGTCGCAATGCATGGATGTACAGTATAACAGGGATTCTGTTTGTGTGACTAATTGCTTGTGACAGTAAGGATGCTGCCCTAATTGGATTTCAGCCTTCCCGTTCCTGTCATCTGTCCGGCGAGCTTGCGCGTGTGTGGCGTTGTGCTCAGTTTGGTTTAATCTGGCCGTGGCAAACCCTTATGGAAGCTGTGGCCCTTGCATATTTTAGGGAATTTAACAGACACTGCTACAAATATTTGGTATTTGACTAAAGGAATTGATCACGAACCCAAATGACTATGGTTTAATTTTGACATATCCTTTTTCTGCTAATTTACACGCATGATTGTTACTAATTTATACTCCTAATGATTGGGGTTTCACTCTGTGTTTCATTAGTGTGGCTGCAGTCTTCGTAGGCAGACATGGGGAAGCTACAGAGCAAGTTCAGAAAGAGGTCACAACTGTACAGGTAAGAATACTTGAATAGGCGTTTATGTTTACTTCTTAACTTATAGAGGTGTGGGTGGGTGTGTCTTACTGTGATTGTTTTCTTGTGCAGGGCGTCCCAGAGGGGCACAGCAGATAACATATCTGACAGTCAAGTCTTACAATATGAACTTGCTCATCAGGGGTCCATCAACACTGTCACAAATCTCAGCCCAGATTTGTGTGTATCTGGAGGGAGTGACCAGGTAACAAAACAAATCATTCGGTACTACAAAATAAGGGCGCCTATTTTACCACCAGATGTGGTGTAGTGACATCACTATGTAGACTGTGTGTGTGTGTGTGTGTGTGTGTGTGTGTGTGTGTGTGTGTGTGTGTGTGCGCGCGTGCATGCGTGATGATGTGCATGTACTCTTCACTCCTTCAGGCAGTGGTTGTGTACGACTGGAAACAAGGAAGGATTTGTCAGTCGTTCCAGGGTCACACCCGAGAGGTTACCAAGGTAATGATGCTGAATCATCACTTGTGTGCACATGTCAACACATTTTTTATGTAATTTCATTTTAACACATGCAGTCTCATTGCTATTTAGCATCTGAAGTCTCCTCTCCTTGTCTCCTCTCCTCTCCAGGTACAGTGTTATTCGGGTAGCACCTGGATCTTCAGTGCATCCCGGGATAAGAGTGTGTTGATGTGGGATCTGGACCAGGGGGATGAACCCATTCAGGAATTCTGTGGTCATGAATTGGTGGTCAATGGACTTGCTGTCAGCCCTGGTACGACACGCACGCACACACGCACGCACACACACACACCAGACAATTCTTATATGGCCAAAATGGACAGGTGATGGCGAGAGATAAAGAGGAGCGAGATGCTTGAACCCGTGTTACCTGTCCCCCAGTGATGCCGCGGGTCCAAATCAGGAACAAACAGCTTACTAACCTAGCCCTGTGGTGGTCTGTGTCTCTGTGCAGAAGGGAGGAAGCTGTGCAGTGGTTCCCGTGACAACTGGATGTGTCTGTGGGACATTGAATCTGGCCAATGTGAACACAGGCTCAACATCTCCAGAAATCTGGTGAGAAATGAGTGTAACCCATGTGTGTCAATATGCTAAAACCAAAATGTTTTGCTATTATAGTATTATTATATAATATAATCATAATCATAAATACTCATTGACTTTGTCCAAATTTGTAAATCTGCTTGCACACCAAATGTAGGTTCATTGTATGTTTTAATACTTTGTTAGTTAATAATAGTTAGTTACTTAGTTAATAGACTATAAAGCTAAAGATATAAAAATAAACATAATTCCTTACGCAGATTTCACTATCTTTCTCTTGTTTTTTTAACAGGTGACTCATGTGTGTTGGGTACCAGGAAGCTCATCATTAGTCCAGAGTTCAGAGGACAAGACTATCCGGTACCATAAGAATCAATGACTATTCCAGTATATGACTTATTATTATGTTATTCATGTACAGTAACTCATCCCTAATACCAATTACAGTCTCAAAGGACATTGCAGGCCCACATTAGACACATTCATACTATATAACCTTATTATATCCCCACTATAACCCTTAGCACTCAAAGGGCTAGTGGGAAAAGTTAGAAACATTGAGAAGCAACGCATAAATTACCCTAAATTACTACTGTTTGGGTTACACGTTTGCTTAGTAACAAGGCATATATAGATTTATATGCATATCGCATCTGTTTCCAGCCCCAACGTAATACTTTCATATATGTTATATTATGATTTGGTGATTTATTCATTCATTCTCATTTGATGGCCTACAAGGTTATGTATTGGAATATCACATTTGTATGCCTCCTACACCTTATCAGTGAATGTGTTGAGTTGCATTTGCGTGCATGTATCGATGAACGCAGGGTTTGGGACAGCCGTGCCTGGCAGGTGACCAACACGTTTCCAGCCAAGCAATACATCCAGACCCACTGTGACGTTTCTCCCAACGGAAAGTACCTGGTGTCCAGTAGCAACGGCTTCGGGGGCCAAGGGTGCGAGGCCACGGTAAGAGCACGCATACTGGCATGAGACATCGAAGGCTCTCACATACTTTCCGCGTCCGTGGACAGCTGCGGTCGCGCAGACACGCGCGCGGTTCCATTAATACCACAGTGGAGGGTTCGCGTCGGCCTGGCTTTCCACACCTGTGCGTGTTACCCGGTCCACACTTTTGACAGCAGACATTTTCATCCCTCCCAAGCGTTGGCACGATTTCTCGCCATTTGGCTGTCTTTATATTCGTTCTGTGACAAATGATATACATGTGGGCGACGGTGGATCTCCTGCTAGCATCTATGAGGAATACAGAAGGGTACTTTGCAAATAAATGCATGTAAAAGCATTTTGTGAAGTCTTGACTTGACTATGAATATAGTCATCATGAAGGATGACGAATATTGATTCATTATGAATGTGTGTGCGGCCGTCTGCCTTCTAGCTATGGGACCTACGTCAGCCTGGTTGTAAAGTGGTGGAATACAGGGGGCACATCGAGACCACTGCTTGCTGTGTGTTTCTGCCTACTGCTCACTCGGGCATATCCCGGGTTGCAACCTCCTCCCATGACGGCTCCCTCAAAATCTGGGATCAGAACACTGCCGGTAAATCACACACACACACGCATGGATGCAGTGCATACCATACCGCCACCCATAAATGCATCCAAGCCAAGTGTTTCCCAACCTTGGGCTGATATGCGGTGGTCACGTGAGATTGATGATCTATATGCTGTCGACTTTTGATTTTAAATGTTTGAAATTGTACTGTATATACAAACAGGCAGCATTATGATTTGCACCACAAGCAAAATGCTACTAGCTACGTGTGCCAAAGTAGATCATCAGCACAAAAATGTAAGAAATTTGGGTTGCAAGAATTTCCAGATCTAAAAATGGTCTCAATGGACCCCAGGAAGCACTGCCTTTAAACTTGTCTCTGTGTCGTTGTTCGCCCTCCAGGCTGTTTGGGAACATTGACTCTGGATGGCGCCGGTCCCCTGGTGTCTCTGGCCCCCAGCGACCCCAGCAGCCTACTGTGTGCCAGCTTCAACGCTGGACTCCACGTCATTCAGGTGGACGAGGTTTCGGGTCCGGGTTCGGGTTCTGGTCCCGGTGGTTCGGCGTTAGACATAAAAGTAGTGGCGCGCTTTTAGTGCAAACTCAAGACGACTTTGTAGCATGTTTAGCAGCCAAGCTAATCTCTTTGCTGCCAATTTAAATATAGGGGGAGGCGTAATTTGGTGCTTCAGGATTGGAATGGCAAGTACTAGGGAGTCTCCAATCAATATTATTCATGGTTGGATTTAGTGATGTAATCACAAAAACCATGATGAGCTAACAAGCCATGTCATGGTGCACGCAGCCCCCACTGCCATTTCATCACAGATGTGAAATCTGTTTCACCATCACCATGCATATCAACATACTGTACATATCATCCAGAGGTTTATAAATGTTCAAATGTGGGGTTTTCTCAGAAATATTCTTCTTGTTAATGTTTCATGAAGAAAGCCAATGCCAGTATATTGAAGGTTAATGTAGGTCACGTGCAACCATCACCTGGTGTATTTCATTGTAATCTATCATGAATATCAACCTCGTTCCCAGGCGTTCTCGTCTCGCGCCAGAGAACGCCTGAAAAAGGGTGCTTCGAATGTGGGGATAGCGGTGAGAGAGAGAGGGACCTCCAAGCACAGCGATGTCTGTTTCAGTCACGCAGGTTTAGTGGGAGCGGGAGGGATATCCGTTTTCGTTCCATGTTTTGGATTCTCTACTTATTCATCTTGCTATGGGGACCGTTAACTGATGTAAGATAGAAGGGATCAGAGCTGACCGGATGGTACCCTCTCCTAGTCTAATAATGACTGGGTTTAGTTATCGTACATATTGTGAAGAATTCTACATAGCATTCTACATAATAGAAGTAGTAAAGTAAGCAACTCTCAACTTGGATCCTTTGGGATATGTCTGCAGAGACACGTAGCCATCTGAATGTGGTTCTATGTGCGGTTAGAAGAACCATAACTTCTTAACAAATGTACCTTCAAGTTATAATGTACTCCTGTGCATTAGGAGTACATTTGAGTAATTTATTCATGGATGTTGACACACAATTTTATGAACTTATGTCAGAAGGCTTCAATTAGCTCTGTATGTACTGACCTTTTTAGGGTTAGGGCTGTAATGTTTTAAACTAGCCAATGTGCAATGATAATCAAGAGATTTATATTAATAACAAGCAGGATGTAATCCTAGTTCATTGTATGTATGTATAGAGCCTACTGGTAAAAAAAAGAAAGAAAAAAATACTATTTTTCTAAAATATCTTGCTCAGGAAATGTCTTGTGTACGTGTTATTAATCAGCATTTGATACAAAAAAAATAACATTTTTTAATATTTTTAAAACGTATTTCCTCAATGTACTGGTGTTTTATCTATAGGTCCCATTTCCTTTTGGAATTATTTTAATGTTGGTGTTCCCCTAAGCATTAAGTCTGACTTGAAAACCAACATGAATAAAAACAAGGAACTCAGTGGTGATAAAGTTTAATTCATTCACATCTGGACCTCATTTTCACTGTATGTACTGGACAACTGTTTTCCAAAACTTTCCTCTCAGAAATAGACACAAAAACGCATCTAGTAGACAACAGGGAGACCTGTTTGGTGCTCTTGTCAATAATGAAAAGGACAGAAAAATACATTCAGAATTTTGAATGAACACGACACTCAACAACTTAATCATGCATACACTCACAAAAGGCTAAATGGAAAAATAGATTTAGTTCAGAAACTCTGAAACCAACAGTTGACATTTTACTCGTTTAACAGGACTGTTCACAACCAACGTATTGCTTATAGGAACTTAACTTTCTGTGTCGAAGCATCTTGAATATCTACTTCCTGTGGTGTCATTTATTTCTAAGGGCAGTCTCATTATCCACACTTGATCTGCCCCGTGTGACTGATGTTTAATGTTCTTATGAGAAGATGTTCTCACAAGCTGAAGTGCAGCGCTCTTGACACACACTTCGAATCCAAGCCTGTTGGAGCGAGGTCTCGGGGGTCTAAGCGGAGTCACTTTGAGTGCACTTGTCCACCTATAGGCAATTAACCATTTTAAGTCTACTTGGCCAACTTGTGGATAATGGAATCGTTTATTATGCAATGCTATACTAGGCAGTATTGGTCTGGACACGAACCTAAGATTATTATAGCCTTCTAAATAAAAGAAAGATGGACTAACACAGCCTACAACACAACACTTTCATTTCTGGGAGAAGAAATGTTACACAACACCATAATGCACTTCCTCAGTTTAACAGATTTAACCTCATCACTGACATTCTCCAGCTTCAGCATCTCATGCTGGAAAATATGGAAATATAGAACATGTACAATAAAAGTTGACAAATATTTATTACATATCTGAATAACACAGCGCTAGGGTCAGACAAGTATCTAAATCTATGCAGACGACACCAACACAAGTTAAGGAAATAGTCATTGTAAAAGATAGGTGTTTTTTTAAAATAGTGCAACGGGCAGTTAGGGTAAATAGAGATCATTACAAAGAACACAATAGGAGGTATGTAAGAAGAACCAAAATATACGCCAACTATCTTATCTTGCAAGTATCGACTGGCACAAAAAACCCAATTCCGTTAAAAAAAAAGTACAGTACTGTGAAGAACGAAGGCAAAAACAATCCAACATTAAATAAAAGGCAGAAGTGATGAACAGCCAAAATGAAAATCGTTCCGGCAGGTGTTTTCCACAACAGGTCAGGCAGGTTAATTAAACAATTATTTACAGGAGAAATTATAAAAATCGATAGGCTGTTTTTTGTTTTGACACAATTTTAAAGCTAATCCAATAACTGACAATTCGAGTCCAGGAATAATTCGATGAGAACTTGTTTACGACTACGATGTTTACGCGAGACAAATAAAAACTTAATTCCACGTCCCATATCTGAACCCTTTATTATATTATGGAATTCAAATGGATATCACCGACTCAATATTGATCCACCTTGTTATAACTTATAGTATAACAATAAAGAAGTAAATACAATTAAAAAAAGAGTAGAAAGACATTTGGACAGCAATACAAAGGCCATGCTAGCCTTTCAGGACCCAACATGTATGTTGACAAATGTGTATGTAATGGCAACACCATGAGCACGACAACGTTAGCGACCCACGGTCCGCCGTCCCATCCTTCCCACTCGACACACCGTTTCCTCCTCAACCACTGCCCTTTTAGGATATTAAATCCAGATGACGTTTGTGTCCAATTGTATTTTCTTTTTAAATTTCATAGTATATTATGGTTATGTCCCTGAGAGAGCGTTGCCTTGTGTCATTTCCAGTGCTTGCCCCGGTTCAAAACATGCACACGTATCCCAGAAGTTACACAAATATGCACCCGATTACACGCGTTACCCTCCATGATAACATGTACAAAACACACCGGTAAATGCAATAAGAAAAAGGAGGCCCTGCTGTTGCTATGGAGACTAACGTTATTATTAGTTAAAACGGAACCATGATGGTAAATAAAATCAATGTGAGAGCTTGATGGAAATGCTAAGAAAGCATTGGATAACCACACACACACACACACACTTTCCAAAAGGGAAAGACGAATTTGATAAAAACATTCGGAACCTACGGGATATTCACAATAATTTAAAAAGAAACCAACCATCATATAATATGCTCATTCCTTATTATAAACCTGGATCTGTTCCTCAGTGTAACAATGGACACCAGATTTGGGGAGTTGTCTCTGAAGCAATACTGTTGTAAAAATGTGTTATTAATACCTAGTATGACAGAGGGGCCAAATACCTTACAAATATTTCTGTCAAAACACTTAATATAAATAGAGTGCCAGGTGTAAATAAACTGAAAGCTACGACTATTTTTCACATTTCCCTACTAACTATTGTTTGTCGTCGGTTCAAATGGAAACTTAACAGAAATGCGACAGCGGTGTCAACGCCACACTGTTGTGGTCAAATGTGCCAGAGGAAACTACTAACCTACCACAACCAAAATCCCCATCACTCCCCCCCGCCCCCCTCTACTTCTCGGCAGAGCGCTCCATGCCGTCCATGACGCGACACAGCCTGATGTTGAGCAGCCTGACCTGGGTGTCCAGCTGGTCGATCTTCTCCTCCAGCGAGGCGGCCCCGCCCCCGCGGCGCCAGTACGCGCCCACCGGGCCCGTCATGAAGTACACCGCCATGACGAAGCACAGCGGCAGCACCGCGCGCTCGGGGTCGCCCTCGAACTTCTGCAGGATGTAGAGGCAGGCCATGGCGAAGAGGAACACGCGCACCGCCCAGAAGAAGCGGCCGAACACCGAGTGGAGCAGGTAGAAGAGGCCGCTCAGGAAGAGGGACAGGCACCAGTAGGCCAGCAGCACGGCGGCCACCAGCAGGAGGGCGCGTGCCGGGGAGTTGGTCAGCGAGGTGGGGCTGAAGTAGTGGCTCAGGTTGGAGGCTGGGCAAAGGCAAGGCAAGTTTAGTTGTATAGCGCCCTTCGAACAAAAGACATTTTAAAAAGGGCACCTATTTAACCACAAATGTACCTTTTTATAGATTGAAAAAAAAAAAGCACAATTAATTTAGAAGAGAAAGGTAAAATGATGCATACAAAGTAGAAGAAAGTAAAATAAGTAATTTAACAATACAAACTTACAATCAATGCCCATGACATCCAGCAGATCAGTCCAGATCTTCCAGATAGAGTCGACAAATGAGTCCACTCCATGGACAAAACGATCTGTCGTCTTGGAGAAAAACTGAAGAAAGATAAATGGCATGAAATAAATGGGGTATTATATTCAGTTAGGGGTGTGACATGAGGAACAAAGCTATTGCGTGCAGTTAGAGAACAAACATGCTCTGTTTCGAGCTGCTGCGCTCTTGGCCAATGGGCTTGCGCCATGTGTGAACCACACCATACAACCGAGTAAGCTGTGTGTGTATTACGACATTACAACAGATTAATTTTAATCCACACAGTATTAAGTAGCTTTTTTTCAGCACTAATGCAGCAAATCATTTGACAGCTGCTTTAGCGGGACGTCAAGCTTAACTTCAAAATGGCAACCGTATACGAGCTGCCACTGGCCTGTTCCCTATTGATTCACCAAAACGCCCCACTCACTGCTTACTTCGGTCATACGGTCTTGAATACGGTGTATTGCCTATTTCACCAACCTTGTACAATCCCCGAATATTGTCTTCGCCGAAAACATTGCTAAGGGTCTGGTAGATGCCGTTCGCCGCCCGACGGAAGCTGTTCTGGTTGCTGGAGTCTTTCCTGCTCCTTGCAGCCTCCGCCACACCGAACAAAGACACCAGCAACACCGACAACATGACCGCGATCTTCAACCCCTTCATAGTACAGAGCAGTCGACGACAAACGGAGGATGATATCGTGCGAGGGAACTGAAATTAAATGAATGAAAAGCGGCTGCCTAACGCCACCGAGGGAGCAGATGACAGCAGGAAGTGGATGTGATGCTAGCAACGGGCTCTTCTTCGTGGGGGAATCGGGACGCGTTTCAAGTCCACGGCGCCCCTACTGGGGCACGGCACCGTCTCCAGGGCATCATGGTTTATAGTCTGATGTGTTTATTTTATCCATTTGGTCGTAA
>OMKP01004830.1:3628-16896 GCA_900302375.1 Bathygadus melanobranchus
CCCCCCCCCTCTCTCAGGTTGTAGTGAACAAGGCGGCCGTCATGGTGCACCAGCTCTCCAAGAAGGAGGCGTCACGCCACGCCCTGATGCGCTCGCCCCAGATGGTGTCGGCCGTGGTGCGCGCCATGCAGAACACCGGCGACGTGGAGACGGCCCGCTGCTCCGCCGGCACCCTACACAACCTCTCCCACCACCGCGAGGGGCTCCTCGCCATCTTCAAGTCCGGCGGCATCCCTGCCCTGGTCAAGATGCTCGGGTGAGAGCCAGGGCCCCGGTGTGGGAATATTAGACTCGTGTCTATTGATGTCAAAGAGGAAATGCTAAAGTAAAGCTGTAGTTTCTTTCGTGTGGACTTAAGCACCCTATTTATATAGCGCTTGTACATCAGAATGCATCATGGATCTTTTGTTGCCAATACTCCGTCATATTGAAAGGACTCCAGAGTTGTAGTTCTTTGGCAAAACCGTAACCCTAAATCAACACATTTCGACTATGAAATCCAAAACAAAGTGTGAAAAGACTTTTGTACCTGGACAAATTACTGAAAGTCTGAAGCATGTTGCTGAAACAAGTCTAAAAGTTATTTACATATGTTAGTGATTTACCCGCTGAGCCCTGATTTATAATATGTATTTTTCTGTATCTTGTGAACGCTTATTCTTCTAGTTATGAACTTTAAGTTTTAAAATAGCAGCTTGGCTAAATCATGTTGTGTGTCAGGAGGTAGTTCTACGTGTGTGTGAGGCACAACGTAAATATACTGTAACCTAGACAATGAAAACTTTGTTTTGCCACACGAGAAACGCGGTGGCAGTTTCAAGCACCGTCTCCTCATAATCACGTCATTTCACGATTCATTACAAATCAGTGAGCAAAAAAAACCATTCCCACCAACAGAAAAACAAACATTCCAACCCTCCCAAAATGGCGCCAGTCATCGCAATGTGACATGCCGCGTAAAGGCCCTATCACACCCATGAAACGCTATGGCACACTGGTATGTAACCACTAGTTTAATTGAGCCTCGTTTGGATGTTGCGCAACAGAGATTGTGGTTGAGGAGTGCTGGGACCAAACTGATGGGGCTTTTAATTTGGCGGAGAAGGGACGGTATGACTGTTTTGGTTACAGCTTGTATTGCATGTAGCACGTTGCAAAGTCTTTGTGCCGATGAAGGAAAAGTTGTCTTCCGGTTTTGTTTGAAATACTTTTTGGGCCGCATCTGCCGTTTATACATCTGCTGTGATGTAATTGGCATGACGATCAGACTGTGCGTCTAAACTATATTTCAGAGAAGAGAACGTGGAAGCATCTGTGAGTGGGTGCCTGTCATCATTCGCCCTTTACTTACTGGTTGACGATTCTGTGCAATCACCCGCACAACAGATGGTTATGTGTAATTCCATCACTTTTGGCTCCGTTTAACCTCGCCTCCTGTCACTGTGGTCCATCATTATCAGTACAGTTTGCTTACTTGACTCTTCTTCCCCTTTTGTTAATGTGTAGCTCACCGGTGGACAGCGTGCTGTTCTACGCCATCACCACCCTCCACAACCTCCTGCTCCACCAGGAGGGAGCCAAGATGGCCGTGCGTCTGGCCGGAGGCCTGCAGAAGATGGTGGCCCTGCTGGCCAATACCAATGTCAAGTTCCTGGCCATCACCACCGACTGCCTGCAGATCCTGGCGTACGGCAACCAGGAGAGCAAGGTACCGGAACAGATTAACACGTTTGTATTATATTTTAGGTTTAGAAATGCTTGCGATTCAAATTGTGGTTTGAATTATTTACCTTTTTATGGCACGCCATCTTACAGATGAAATGAACGCCTACTTCCTATATCTTATTAAAAACCGTTCTATTATTTCTGTTGTTCAGCTGATCATCCTGGCCAGCGGAGGCCCCCAGGCCCTGGTGAACATTATGAGGACCTTCACCTATGAGAAGCTGCTGTGGACCACCAGCAGAGTGCTCAAGGTCCTCTCCGTCTGCTCCAGCAATAAGCCAGCCATCGTAGAAGCCGGTAGGTACCCACAAGGTGGACATCACCCAATGTAAAATGGCCTGTGTAGTGGAGGAGCAATGGGTTAACACAGGAAGCAATGGAGTAAACAGTCTGTGTGTCTGTAGGAGGCATGCAAGCCCTGGGGCTCCACCTGACCGACCCAAGCCAGCGCCTGGTCCAGAACTGCCTGTGGACCCTCAGAAACTTGTCAGATGCCGCCACCAAACAGGTACCCAGCACACACTGCACAGTCCACACTTTATATACACGTACATTCACTAGTGATGTAGGTAAGATTTAAGTGATTATTTGTGTGTAATTTGTTAGAAATGCCACAGCCATCTGTCTGCTATTGGTGAGTGAAATGTGCTGTGAGAAGATCGGTTTCTGTTTTCAACTCTGACCAACTCGAGCCAATCAGGGCAGAGATACCCTGATTGGAACAATTTTTTTAATGTCTTTCCTGTGCCATGTCTGCCATCTTGTCTTACTGTCTGCAGGAGGGCATGGAGGGTCTCCTCGGGACCCTGGTGCAGCTGCTGGGCAGCGATGACATCAATGTGGTGACTTGTGCCGCTGGGATCCTCTCCAACCTCACCTGCAACAACTACAGCAACAAGCTCATGGTCTGCCAGGTACGTCCTGGGAGCTACACACACATCTTTTAACATTTATATGTTCGTCCTTAACCCGCTGCCCATACGTGTGTTTACTATGTGTTGGAACAAAGGTATGCCTGTGAGGGTCCTAAACGTACTTTTAGAATGATGTATTTCTACCTGCCAGAGTGGGGAAATGTAACGAATATTTAACTCTGACGATGTGTACATGCCAAATGGTCACATATATCCACGATTGGCTGGTGGCGGCTGTTCATTTTGGATGGTGATTGGGAAAGACATATGGTTTTGTTTAATGCGGTAAGCAAGAAGAAGGGGAGGTGTAAAATATGACATTGGGCGTGCGCTAAAAATGTATTCAATGTATTGTATTCTATCTTTAATATTCTAAATCTTCCAGGTGGGTGGCATCGAGGCTCTGGTGCGGACAGTCCTGCGAGCCGGGGACCGGGAAGACATCACGGAGCCGGCCGTGTGTGCTCTGCGTCACCTGACCTCTCGCCACCAGGACGCCGAGATGGCCCAGAATGCAGTGCGCCTCCACTACGGCCTGCCGGTGGTGGTGAAGCTGCTGCACCCTCCCTCCCACTGGCCCCTCATCAAGGTACACGCAACTCCCTTCGAATTGAACACATTTTGAATACCATTGACATGCTTTAAAGTGACAACTTGTAGATAATTCGGATACATCTCATGAAGAAACTGGTATGGTCTACTGGTAGGCCATGGATATGGGTGGTCTAACTCATAACCTTCTGCTGGGAGTCGAACACCCTAGCCGCCAGGCTATCCTGATTCAGCACCTCTTTCCTGTAAGTCTTCATTTAATTATAAGTCGTTAACCAAAAACATGTGTTCTCTTCTCTTCCACCTCCAGGCTACCGTGGGTCTGATCCGTAACCTGGCCCTGTGCCCGGCCAATCACAGCGCTCTGCGCGAGCAGGGGGCCATCCCCCGCCTGGTCCAGCTTCTGGTCCGGGCTCACCAGGACACCCAGCGACGCACCAGCATGGGAGGAAACCAGCAGCAGTTTGTGGTACGACCAAGCCCCCAAATGAGCATGCATGCTTGTGTGTGTGTCTCTCTCTCTCTCTCTCTCACGGCTGCCCTCTTGTGTCCCCCCCTCTGTCCTTCAGGAGGGCGTGCGCATGGAGGAGATTGTGGAGGGGTGCACGGGAGCGCTTCACATCCTGGCCAGAGACGTGCACAACAGAATCGTCATCAGAGGACTCAACACCATTCCACTCTTTGTCCAGGTAAACGCTACGCTGTCGTACTGCTCTGAAGTTGTTGAGGTGTTTTTGAGGGGCTTTTATCAGATTTTGACTAAATATTTCTATAATGGAAAATTGTATTCACGCTTCATCATATGGTCATAAGTGTAATGTTAATGCTAAAACTGCTATTGGTGACTGACATTGTTTTGGCCATCCCTCCCTGTCCTTCTGCCTCTCCCTCATCCCTCCCTGTATCATTCCCCTCCCCCTGCCTCTCACCGTGGGCTCTGCAGCTGCTGTATTCCCCGGTGGAGAACATCCAGCGTGTGGCGGCCGGTGTGCTGTGTGAGCTGGCCCAGGACAAGGAGGCCGCAGAGGCCATCGAGGCCGAGGGAGCCACCGCTCCCCTCACGGAGCTGCTGCACTCTCGCAACGAGGGCGTTGGTGAGTACACCCCCACCCCCAAATCTACCAACCGTCTAATGGCTTTTAATGTTCATTTTGGACCCTGGTTGTATGCATCTGTACAGTGTGGTGTTGGCAGATGGTTTTAAGTGCACACGTTTCTATATGTCTATGTAGAGTTGATGTGACCATGAGTTTGTCTCTCTGTATAGCCACCTATGCTGCAGCTGTCCTGTTCCGCATGTCTGAGGACAAGCCTCAGGACTACAAGAAACGCCTGTCGGTGGAGCTGACCAGTTCCCTGTTCAGAACCGAGCCCATGGCCTGGAACGAGGTCAATACACACTCACACACACAGACTCTCAGCCAATCATGCGTGAGTACAAAGGACAGCTTTTGACTTATGTGCCCTCTGTTTCCTTCTCAGACTGGAGACCTGGGTCTGGATATGGGGTCTCAGGGAGATCCCCTGGCCTATCGTCAGGACGGTGTGTATTTGTTTCTTTGGGTATATTGACGTAGGGTTGAGGGAATCTTGTGTGAGTAGAAATGCCGACCTAAATTATAATGTATACATTTACATTTAGTCATTTAGCAGATCCTTGTCCAAAGCGACTTAACAAGTGAGGCGTAGCTACTAAAACTGTTATAAAACCGTTAACCTATGAGCCTTCATCTACACACCTATGTTATCAATTGTCTAATGTGATAGTCTTATCAATTGCTTGATAGTTAACTCCTTATTTCTCCTGTTAGACGGAGCCTACCGGGCGTACCCAGCGGCCTATGGCCAGGACTCACTGCTGGACCCCATGATGGAGGGAGCTGACTACCACGCGGACACCCTGCCGGACCTGGGCCACCACACCGACCCGTTGCCCGACCTTGGCCACACCCAGGACCTGATGGACAGCAGCCAGCTGGCCTGGTTCGACACCGACCTGTAGGATAGGTGAGAACGAGAAGGAAAAAAAAAACGTACAGCACTGAGAACACCCGCTAACCCTGTGGTTCTTAACCTTTTTGGGCCTGTGATCCCATTTAAACCTCGCTCCACACAGTTTTACCCTAACATCTGCTTCTAATGTCAGTGTCCCAGTGAACGCATTGCACCACACAAAGTGATGAGTAGTAGTGTGCCTGTGGCTATGACTGGCTGAGTCTTTTAGTAGAACACTGGAGCTTTTTATAAGACATTTCAGACCCTTAAAAGAAAATGGATTATCAAATGGCGTCAGTGTTTCCCCTGTGTGTGTGTGTGTGGTGCACTATGTCGATGTGTGCGGGTGTAGAGAGGTTTTAGTGTGATCAGTGACTCCAGTAGGGCTCTGGTGCGTTGCAACAGAAAGAGTATGACAGTATAACATGAACAACGAATAGCATTCCAGAAGCATACTACCTTGTTCTCCGCAATGTGCTCGCCATTAAGTCTTAAGTCTTTTTCTCTTCTCTTTTCTTTTCATGCTTCCTGCATTGAGTCTAAAGCCATTCGTGAGCTAATGCCAACCACAGTATGATCATGCGTTTTTTTTTTGCCTCTATAGCAGAACACACATTTTGCTGTCAGTATTTTTGCACAGTATTTCTGTAATGACGTAGCAATTGAGGGGTGTGCGGTAGGGGGGCACCTATGATGTGACGGGGGTCCTCACGGGGGGTGTTTTCACATGGTGGTGCGGGTGCTCCCACCCACTCGCGTATTTCAATGTGTCAACAAAATGATACGGTAAAATTAAAAACCCTTCACCTCCTAATAATACCAGGCTGGTAATACACTCCAGTTACATTGATCTGGTGTGTGTGTGTTTGTGTGTGACCCCCGCGTTACATTGAAGATCAGGCTCTTCAGCCGCGACAGAAGCGTTGTCCGTACCTCTGCTCAATTCGTTGTCCTGTGTTTCTTTTCTCTTTTTTTTACAGCTGTATTGGCGTAGAACCTGCGTTGTTTTTTGTTATTTTTCTGATTCGGCCTGTAGAGTGGAAGGTAACTGGAGCGGAGGTTGGGGTGGGGGAGGATCTTGGGAAGTGCCTGACTCGGGACAACACGGGGATGGAGATGGTCGCCACGGGAACGTCGGGAGAAAGTCTGAAATGTGGGAAAACGGGAGGGATGAAAGCAAAGGCGTTGGTGAGACACACACACACAGACACAGACACACACACACAGCGGGAGACCTATGGAGCGGGTTTTGCCAAATTGAGGATCGCACACGCTGGAGGATCTTAAAGATGGAATCACTTATGTTTTAGCCTTGCCTGTATTCTCTGTTGTTTTTGTTCCATTCTTCTCATTTTCTATATTTTCTATTTCCTTTTGTATTACTCATTCTCTTTTATGGTACTGACCCAGCTCGTCTTGGAACTCGCCATCTTCGTGTCCTCTTGATTGCCAATCATTTGTAATCTTTTCTTTTCATTTTCTCTTTTTTAAATCGTACGTTATAATGTAGTGTTAAGTTATAGTGATATTATACGATGTTCCTTTTGGTTGAGACCGAACGTGTAGAACACTAATAATCAATTGAATCGTATTCTGACTTTAAAGTGTAACATTGTGTAGTTTTTTTTTTCCTTCTTTTTTTTATAATCTCGACAATGGAGAATTATGCATTCTTAATATGTGCTTGTTAAAGCATACCGTGGGTGTCACAGCGGTTGTAAAGGGGTTTCATGGGGAGGAAATGGAGGGCGGGCTCGGGGAGGAAATGGAGGGCGGGCTCGGGGATAAACCTAGAGACAAGTGTTTTATATACAGTATCACTGGTAGGTCGATAACTATTTTGTATGCTATCATTGGATGTCAAATAGAGAATCCCTTTTATTGCCGTCATTGGTGGGCCCGAGAAAACCAAGTTTTGCGTGCCGTCCATTGGGGCAAGGTTGACAAACCAGTTGTAGTCCTTCAGTGCTTATTTTGGAGACAAGGTTATGACACACCTGAATAATAAAGTGGCATTTTATTTCATCTGGTTTCCTGTCTTCATTCATTTTATTTTTTTGTCGTAAGAGGTTTAAAAATGCATCCTTGAAGTTGAAAGATATTTGAGTTTTAACTGCGTCACTAGGAAATGTCAGTATTGTAAAACTGAAGGAGGAAGAAAAGGTGTTCGGAGAGGACGCCTTGGTACTGCTTAACTGCAACGGAAGAACAACCCACTTTTTAAATGTCACCCAACTGCATGCAAACAGACTGGCCAGCGCTAACCGCTTCAAACACTTTATTGGTGCCTAGGGGTTTTGTTTTTTTCAGCTCTTAACTTAATGCAGATGACCGCTTTTGTCCGGTGAATCACTTCACCTGAGCACATAGCTGGGAGTTCCTTGCTTGGGATGGACTGTATGGACTATGTGCTTAGTAATGCAAATCACACATTATCTCGGTAATCCACATCAATGGGTTTAATTACTAGCATAGTCTGGCTCTGGGGGTCCCTCACTGTGCCCATTGTAATGCTAGGTCTATGATAATGTGAGCTAATAGTTTATTTCAGAGGAGTCCAACTATGTTCTCTGAAGCATTCTTTAATATCACTTTGTATAACATTTAGCGTTTATAATTTAAGTTTTATTTTACATAAACAGAACCAGTCCATGTATTAATTTTATTAAATCAGTGAGTTGTACAACTAAACATGTTGAACATTATATAACCACCAAATGTTCATTGGTACATGTAGCGATCCTTTTGACGGTTCTGGTCCCCCTGTCTGTGGTCCATGTTGCTCCATGTGGTGTAGAACACCTTTTAACTGAACCTCGGCACAATGTTTCCACTGACGGGTAGTCCCGGCTCAACCTGCCCTTTGCTCCATCATCACGGGCCCCTTTGGGAGCCATTCTGCAACAGTCTGGCAGGACCAGTGAGGTGGCAGTGGTGGAGGCTTGGGGCTCCCGGCCGCTCCTTGTCCTTCCTCAGCAGAGACTCGCCGAGAACGGCCGCTGAACTTCATGCTACCCTCTGGTTGTGAGGAGCTGGTCGCCGGTTTTGCTGTGTGCGTGTGTGATGGTTGTGATGGGACCAGGTGATATGTGGTGTCTGTTGGCATCTCGGGGGGCCAGCTCTGAATACTGACCCAGGGTAAAGTGACAGCCCACCATCTTGGCAGCTTCCAGCGGTTTAACTTGCATCTCTGGATACTTTGGAATCTAACAAATAGAATGATCAACTAAAATAAATGTAATATAGGCCTGTTTAGTGTTTAGCTTACTTTTTGCAGTTGTTTATAGCCAATAGCTCAGATTTGAAAGGGCAATATAATGACTTTTATAAATCATTCAACTTTGACTGGCGGCTTCTGTCAACAGGCGCAAAGTCCTTCAGCCTTTTAAAAAAATTGTGCAAACAGTAATGGTTGTGTCTCCATGTTGGCACAATCTAACAGAGGGCTGAGCTTTTTCATTTCCTGGGTTACGGTGAGCATCTGCTGTGGGGAACCTCGAAAGACACGGGCAGCCATAGCCAGGTAGGTACTGGTACTGGTCCGGTACACCCCATGGCGAGCAGCACCATGTGGGACACCCCGGGGCTCCATAGTCTATATTCTGCCATGTTTTTCACACTTCTCACACTGAATTGAGTGCGTGGGTACAGGTGTAGTCTAACTGGTCGGAGCACCCATTGCACTTATATGTCAACGAGGTGTTAATGCCCGGGGAGGGGTCCACGGCTACAATGCTTTCATCCCCTTCGCCCGATTATCTGATGAGTTAGGTGTTGTAGGCCTATGCAAAGCAGCTTCAACTAAATGGTCAAATGTGCAAAAAGGAAAGATAGATTAATATGCGTTTGAATATTTATCATAGTTATAATAGGGATAATATTCATCATCATAGCTATAATATGAAATGTCAGTTCCCTCTTTGGAGATCAGCCTACACATTCCAACAATTATTACATTTACATTTACCATTAGGGCTTTTGGCAGACGCTTTTATCCAAAGCGATTACAATAAGTACATATATCGCTGATTGTACATTAAGTACATTAATTCATTCATGATTATGGCCTAGGGTTAGGGTTAGTAAGTCATTGATATTGTATTATTGTATTTAGTGATAGTTCTTTTCTAATGTCTAATATGTTCCCTGCAGCACTTCGCACTTCTAGTCTATGCCTAACCCCTATACCTGCTCCTTAATGATCTGAATTCACTGTCAATCACTTATTAAAAATCTAGTAAAAGGAGTCCCAAATTCAAGAAAGTAGAGGTGTACGTGGATACATTTGACCTTTCCAACATCTCATCACTTGAGTTTTGAGAATGACACATGTTCCACATATTTCAGCTTGTCACTTCAGAGTGTACGACTTTCCGATTCAAACCGTTGCAGTTGAAGGAGGTGACAAACACTGGAATGTGAGCGACAAAGGACACGTTTTGATTGATGTATGTTAACTTGTTCAGATGCAGATCCCTTCGCCAAATACCAACACTTATCACGTACAGCCTGTGTGACTTTGAAAGGCTGCATGCAAATTTGGCACAATTGCTGTGCCTAACAAGAGTATAACATAGGAATGTGTGGAATTTAGTGCCCGTATAGAAGAAGTAACTACCTCAATGCAAAGGTTTTATGAGTGAGTGATGTGATGAACTTTGAATGAATTACATTTTTGTTTATTTTTTATAGCAGAATGAATTGCCCGCACAGGAACGTTATGCTATTATTATATAAATAGGCCACAATGCTATTTATATTATCATTATTATTTGGAGAGACATTTTTGGTCTATGTTTAATACACAAACATTTGTTTTAAATAACACAGTGGGGAATGACTCGCCCAACTATAACATTTAAACACTCAGATGACCTTGTTCGACAAACAAAGCAGCAGCTATCAATATAGGCAGGTCGCCTACCCGTAGGTTACTCTAGCCTGCACGTTAACCTTCCCGTCCATATTTCAATGCGTGCACATGTTAGCCTTTCACCTTATTTATGCTTTCACCGCACAAATCAGCGTTGCCCCACCTTAAAGCCGCGGGTCTGCGCACCTGCAGGTAATTCCATGCAAGGAGAGGAGACGCTGATTGCGGATGCGTCGTCTGTGCTCGCCGTCAACAACCTCAAGGTGAGAAATGCTGTGTTCATTGGCGTTGATATTAGAATTAACTTGACATGTTTTCACCTGAAAACGTGCTGCCGATTTTTTTTTTTTTACCGAAAATGCATTCATGAGAGGCACACAACAGTTTGTATAGTTAGAAGTTGGGGATAGTTTGGAAGATAATTCTCCATGTGGGATGGTTACAGGACTAAAGTCACCACCAAGTATTTCTGGTGGTGAATTCTTAACATCTAACTAATTTGGCTAATCGGTCACTTACTATTTCACCCACTCAATTGATGAAGTATGTGTAAGATAATGTTTAATACATGAATACTATTCTACATATTCGTACTTTCAATGTTTTCTTTCAGATTTGGGTGAATGTCCTGTTGTAGGCCTATATAAAGATTATACAAAACATTATGTGCCAACAATATACTGTGAACAGCTAAACATGTGTATATATCTAGCATGATTATTACTGTCACAAATAACTCTCACAAAAGAAAGATGGCCTACATGGTGTGACAAATGTGATTTTTGTAGTATGTTAATGTATTTCAAGTTTCACTACTCAGATAAGCGCCTGGTGAAGAAATGTATATTTAGTGGCTAAAAAAAGCAACCTAATATCAGCTTATAAGTGGGAGTGGAAAACGTGAAGCATGAAGTGAACAAAACATGAAGGTGGGGGTGTTTGTTATGACATGGTGCTTGTAGGATGGGGATGCTAATCATCCTTTTTAGACAACGACCAACCTCCCTGATCCGGCCACACCCCTCTGCCTCGGCTCGTCCACTTCGTCAAAGGCTCCTCATTGACCTGGAATGTTTCCCCCTAACGTGCTATTGTTCCTGCTGTGTTTATATCCAGCCTGCCCCGGGAGATCTGCACAGTACACACCGTAGAGTGGCAGAGCGAGTGTGCCTCTCCTCTCTCTCTCTGTCTGTGTTTGTGTGTGTTGGACCTGACCCTACAACAAACTAGAAGAACATGGCTGATCTCAACTATGGAGTGCCCCTGCCTGGGTCCCTCCCGCACCATGCTGTGCGCTGCGGAGGAAAGTGCCATACCTACCTGGCGATGATTGCCTGCGCCCTGCAAGACACCCCGGGGAAGATGCTCACTTTTAATCAGGTAAAGAAACGTCCCAGTGACCCCTCCCGGAGGGGCTGGCTGTTCCTTGGCTCATATTGGAGCGAATTATTGTATTGTACTGTTATTCCTTCTAAAAAAACCCCCAACACTTTGTGTTCTCGCTTCTCTTGCAGTTGATGGAAAAGCTGGAGGAATGTATCACTGGAGACCGGAGGTGTTTTGAGAACAACATCAGAGTCTGCTTGTCCAGCAGCAAATGCTTTGTCAAGGTGAATCTAAAGGAACATGCGTTTCACATATGAATACCGCGAAATAGAATTCACCTGAGCCTCATTTAAAATCCAGATCAGTATGGACCCCGATCTCAACCTTTTTTCTGTTTTTGTTTAGATTCCAATGTATCCAAGCTGCAAAAACTACTGGAAGCTGGACCACAGTCAGATCACTGCCAAGATGGTGAGGCGTCACCGCCTTGGTCAGTTTCCAGAGCTGGCCTCAAAGATGGCAAAAGACACCACGACACGCCACAGATCACCATGTCCCATCACAACCATCACACACACCCCTGAACCGGCAGCCTGCAAAGCTCCTCCCACCGGAGGTACCATGAAGTTCAGCGGGCCCTTCTCCATAGAGTCTCTGCTGAGGAAGGACAGTCCTTCCGGCCGGGTCCCCAAGCCCCCACCACCTCGTTCTCCTCCTCCATCTTACTGGTCCTGTCAGGCTGTTGAGGTGGAGCAGCAGGCTGGGTCCCCAGGGGCCCGTATCGACGGAGCTAAGGGCAGGTTGAGCAGGGACTACCTGCCATTGGAGACTCTCCTCCCGGGTTCAGATGAAAGGTGGCCCTTCTACACCACGTGGAGCAACATGGTCATCCACACAGTGGGGGCCCTGGAGGCCAGACCCTTCAAGAGGATGTGTATAGAACAGTCTACTCCTCCAATCCAGCCGAGACACTGCCTGACTCCTGTGGTTGCAGGACCACAAAGCAACCCCATGTCCAGATATGTTTGTGATGTTCATCACTTTCGTCTGTGACCAATGTGCAAAAACAAAATCAGACTTTTAATATATAAATCTATACATGTTGCACTTTGTAATACTTTTTGTACAGAGGATTTTTTTTTCTTTGTCAAGCCTTAAACGTTTTTAAAAGGCCAAACAAGTGAATGGGAACGATGATATCTGTAATGAAGATTACTGTGTTTCCCTGCATACCGCCACAAGGGGGCAGTGTGGTACTACTAAACTCATTTTTCTAGCTTTGTTTTTTTTCTCAACAAAAAATAAATGCGTCTAACGTCATATTTCCTCCTGATCTTATTTGAATAAGTTTCACATAGTAATGGTATTGGTAGGTACTCCTATGCACATACCTACAACTTTGTCACAAGCGCAAATTCAACCAAATTCTTTGTTCTTAGCAACTGTTATTATTGAGGGAGAGTGGGTGGTCCGAGTCTCAGTCGCCCTATTTGAACTCTGGGTTGACCATTTTAGTGATATTACGGTGAGCAAATATATAGCGACATGTTTGCCTTTCTATTAAAACGTGTCTATAAGCCGTGTGGTTTAGACATTTTAGACATTGCCCCACGTTTCAGATCATATTCTGATAAGAACCGTAGGACTACGCAATCAAAGAGGCCACTGGTTTATGTATTGAACGCGGATGGCTCGTATGATCTGTTTGCCAACCGCCTACCACTTTTGTTAGTTTAAATATAAAAGGGCTGTAAAAGTCCAAACCGTTCGTGCCCTGGGCAGGTTGCCATGTAGGATATGCGAGTGAACTCGAACCCTTTCACATGAATCCCACTAGTCCAGGCTCAATCACGAGACTGTTCCGCACAAGTTATGGAGCTTGT
>OMKP01004851.1:1022-13443 GCA_900302375.1 Bathygadus melanobranchus
CCCCCCCGTTGAATTAAGTGAGCTTCATGTTGCCTTAGTTGACTAATTTCATGAAGGGCTCCGAGTGTGTACATTGGACCTAAATAAAATTAAAGCATTTAGCCAGTTTAGTATTTTTATTTGTGATGCCTATTAAAACAAAAATGCCTACAGCATGCGCATATTTTTTGATAGTTGGATTGTGCGTCATGCTCGCATTGATCTGCCGTCGTCATGTCGTGACTGCTGATCCCGTGTCCTCACCCTGAGATTTTCACTTTTTAGTTACAATTAGCTAACTTACCTCATACTGAAATTAGTGGAACCACCGCAAAATAAATGGTACATACCAAAGCTTATAGTCTTATGCTCTTACAGAAATACTTAATGTTGCAAACTACAGAGTGTATTACCAGCGGGTTGCATAGGCACAGGACCTGCTGTAATGAACTAGAAAACTGCTGTGCATTTGTGTTGAAGTATTTGGCCTGTGCATTTTATCCCTTGAATGTTCATTGCATAGGTGAACATGTAAACACAAGGCTGTGCTGGTAGGAGTAGATGGCTTGAATGAGTGTGCTTCCCTCCCTTCCCTGTGTTCTGTCTTGCCAAGTGTGTGTGTGTGTGTCTGTGTGTGTCAGTGGGAAGAAAAAAAATAATGTTTTTACACTTGTCGCGATGGAGTTGTATCTCTGGATTGTCTGCTTGAGATGTCGCTGCCTAGAAAATGAAGTTATGATTACGACTTGAGCTCTTTGACTATAGTGGTATTCGAAATAAATGGTCTTGACTAACTCGTTTCTGTCCATTCTTAGTCAACAAAACACCTTTTACACTGGGGAACAGATTGCACCTTTAATAGAAAAAGAGACATTTATTTCTTCCCCAAAACAGAACAATAACTAATTTAAAAGGGGGGGTAGGTATGGGTCCTGCAAGTATCTATTGCTTGACTGTCGTATTAGCAGTGTGCATTTGTTGTATGGAAAGCAGCGCTGACGTCCAGTCACTAACGCTATTGCGCCTCGACCGCGGGCTCTCCCCGCTCGTCTGCGGCATTCTGGGAGCTGTAGTCCACCCTCTCCAGCAGCAGAACCATCTCCATGTGGGCGGTCTGAGGGAAGAGATCCACGGCCATGCAGCGTACGGGCCGGAACGGCGCGCCGTGCACTCTGTTGGACGGCGCTCTGCATAAACTGGAGAAGCGCTCGTTAAGATGACAGCCGTCATTTTCACGACGGTCTAATTGGAGTCCGGATTGGGCCGACAAACCGATTGCATTTTATGTAGCGCTTTACAATATTGCCTCACATTCACCAATGGCGTTTTCAACCACGCAAGGCAACAGCCGGATTGTCGGGCGCAACTGGGGTTAAGTGCCTTACTCGGGGATATCTCGACACTTGGCTAGGTTGTCTAGCAACCGTCCTGTTGCTAGACAACCGTTCTACCTCCTGAGCCACTGCCGCTGTTTAAGCCACTACCCAAAAAAAAAAGCGACAATGAAAGGGTCAAACTCACTCAATGAAGTTGGCCATGGCAGCCTTGGCGTTACACGCCACATACACCAGCCTCTTGAGGTGTTCGGCTCTCCGGATGGCCAGCACAACTTTAGAGTCTGTTTTCCAGTCAGAAAAATCACACATCAAAGCCTAAGATAACCAGTCTTGACCCAATAGGCAACAATTTCATCCCTTCAAAAAAACCCAAACTTTTATATTTCACTTTCAATCAACATTCATCATTGCGCAGATGGTCATGGTGGTGGTAGTGTCTGTTAAAGTGATGCTACATACGTAAGCCGGCTCTGGGTGGGTCCACGATGGCGGTGATTTTGGGCGACACCAGAGCGTTGAGGATTTTGGGGAACACGTCCTCTGCCTTTCCACAGTGGAACTCCACGTTGGTCAGCCCTGAGAGGCACAGAAATCCATCAGCCGGTATTAAAAAAACAAACAAAAAACAATCCTGTTATATCAATAGTTGCGCTTGTCGAAAGAGTGAAACAATACATCGCTGACGGTACAGCAAGATCTGAATAGAACAAGTTTCAAATTCAAAAAAATCATGATTGTTAGATTGACCCCTTGCTGGTAAACAACAAGATAGCCAGCATAAGTTAAATATTGAAGAGTATGGTTTTGCTGCTTCAATATTCATGACAATATACTGCTCTGGATCTGTTTATGACAAGCTAATATTACTAATTATGTGGATGTGACATTGATTCACCTTGTGGTTATTAGCTATAGTGACGTCTTGTACCACAAATACACGGCCGAAGCAACATCTAAGCTAGCGTCTGTACCGTTGAGCTTAGCGTTGTGTTTCGCGTCCTCCACGGCCTCTTGACACAGCTCGATGCCGACCACTTTCCTGACCCTCTGGAAACATTACAAGTACATTGTAAAATTTGTCACTTTTTAAATTTTTGGGAGTTCATGAGTATTGTTAAAGGGTACCTTAGCCAGGGATATGCCGATGGTCCCTGTGCCGCAGCAGACATCCAGCACCGTGCTGTCTTGGTCCAGCTGAGCCCACTCCCCCACTGTAGAGTAGAGGACCTCCGCTGCACCCGTGTTGATCTGGAACACACACACTTTTACAAGAATACCTTACCTGGCAGGGCCAAACTTTAAAGGCTTTTTTTCCTTCTTATAGATGTGTCAAATTACACAAAGCAACTAAAATTGTGTTCATCAAGGATGTAATTTGATGGGATACATGTACGCGGCGGTTGGTTTTGGAGTTACCTGGAAGAAGGAATGAGGAGATATCCTGAACTTGAGCCCCAGGAGTTCCTCCTGGATGTGGCCCTCTCCAGCCACCAGCTCACAGGGCATGTCCTCTGGTTTTGGGGAGGTCCTTAAACAAGAGTCAATGCCCCGACTGTGAGTTTACCTTTACATATGAATAAGCCGTTAAATGATAACTTCTGGATTTTCCGACCTGGACCGTATTTTCCCCAGCATTTGGGGTCTAACTGACTAATGTGGACAACAGTTGTTGAAGTTGGTCCATTATTGTGCGAGAACACAGCCGTGAAACGTCTGCTTTGTAACCCTTTGTGGCAATACTGCCGTCAATGTAGGTCCCAAGGATATCCTTTATTAAAGTCAATAATAAAATAAAAAATCAATAATAATAATTTGTAAAACAAATAATGAATCATTTGGGTACAGCGTCTTTCTGACCTTTGACCTTCTCTGACAAAGTAAAGGGAGGTCACCCCGCTGTCTGCCCCCTCTCCTTCTGTGAAGAACTTCCTCAATGTGCTCTTCAGAGAGTTCAGCTCCTCCTCCTCAAGTTTCTGCAGAAATCCACAAAGAGCTGCCACTAGACTTTAAAAGGTAAACATTACACTTACTTACTAGAAACAGAATATATTTTCAGAATTTAAACACGGTTAACAATGGCACTGGCTTAAGGCATCAGTCTGTCCATCAAATGTCCTAACATATCATTTTAGAATAGACCGTTTTGTAACTAAGTGTTAATTGACAGCTGAGCTGTGAGCACCTGTGGGTTGAAGAAGATCATGGCCATGGCCTGTTTGGTCCTGGTGGTCCGCACCGTCAGCTGCTTCCAGTGGCCCTCGTACGTCTCAGGACTGTACACAGAGTACGCCGTTGTCCTGTGCAGAAAAACATCACAAGTACTTTAAATGTAAAAGGATTTGCAATCAAGTTTGAACTGTACAGACCTGTATGTCTTCTGTATGGCATTATTATGAGTTAGATCTATTCTTAAGACACTAAAGTCACTTTGAACACGTCTTTCTACGACTCGTATATCGATATCTTACATTGTCTCATTCTTTTGTCTCTTTTTAATGTCATCACTATACTGTACTTCTGCTGTGATACCCACGCTTCCCATGTGGAATTACTACATTATCTTACTTCATTGACAATAATTGTAACAACATTGTGTGTAAACCATAGCCACCTGATGAACTTCTGGAAGGCGGCCACCACTCTCTTGGCCTCGGCCGAGACGTGGGTGGTCTCAGCAGGCCCCACCACAGCGCAGGATCCCCCCTTGTATTTCCCCAGGCGGAACCCGATGGTCTTATCCTCGCCGTCCGCTCCCATGGAGATCAGGAACTCACATTTGTTTCTGTATTCCGTCTGCAAGCGCACAGAAGGCGGAAGAAGATACCTTTAGATGGGATTTATGTGGGGATAATGGTGTACATTTTTGAAAATAGTGATGCCTGCTCTCAGCAATTATAAATTATAATTCATATTTACAGGCCCACAGGTAGACAGCGGACACTCTTAGTCTGGGAGTGAAACACCCTAACCACAACTCGACGATCTTACATATCCTAAAGTACACTACTTCAATGACAAATATTATAATAAACATGATGTCCTACATGTATGTGAAGGACTTGGTGCTCGGGTCGTGAACGTACCTGGGAAGGAGATGGTTG
Source organism: Bathygadus melanobranchus (assembly GCA_900302375.1). Lineage (NCBI taxonomy): Eukaryota > Metazoa > Chordata > Actinopteri > Gadiformes > Macrouridae > Bathygadus > Bathygadus melanobranchus. The sequence goes on from OMKP01004851.1 coordinate 5,440, forward strand.
AATGTCTTCCAGTGGGCAACACATCTTGTTATATTTTCCTTTCTGTGCAAAAAGCCAGGGCCCCATGGCTTTGTTGGTGCTGCCAATTTCTCTAAAAAATAAATAAATAAAAATAACAGCAGAGCATTACCTACATGACGTCTAGCGCCATAACACTAGAAGACATTAATATTCTAGTTAAGTCACAATATGAATATTCTAGTTAAGCTCCTGGACTGCCCAATGCTATGAGTTATAGATAGGTTACGAGTTCTAAGATTTAGCAATTTGGCTAATGCTTGGCACTTTTGGCAAGTTGCAGGTACCGATTCAACATCATGCTCAAATCAAACCCAGAATTTTAAAAACTGGGAGTCGTACACACCAGCTACTACACTATCCTGTCCCTGACTCTGGTCTCTCCGTGTTTAAGCTATCACTCAACAACTCTTACTTGGCCAGCCTCTGAAGAACGGCCTCCACCTCCTGCTGTTTGCGCTGTAGCTGCTCCTCGTAGGGCACCTTCCACAAAGGAGTCACCACGTTGGCTATCTGGACACTGAAGGGCTCGCTGGCCTCCTCCGCCTCCTGCCGCTTGGCAGCGGGCCCACCTCTAGAGCTTCGTCCGCCCTCCTCTTCATCTCCCTCCTCCTGCTGCTGCTTCCTCTTCCTCTGGATGGGGTCGGCCTTGGGCTTGGCCAGTCTCACGCTGAGCACCTGTCCCTTCCACTGCATGCCGTGCACCATCTTCATGGCCTTGTCGCGCTCCTCCTCATTCTTGAAGGTGACAAAGGCAAACGTCTGCTTGCCGAACAGCTTGATCTTGTGTGGGCTGACGCCATGCTTGGACAGGAACTTCTTGAGGTCGTTGAAGCCCACGAACTTGGGCAGGTTCTGGATCTCCACCTTGTAGATCTCAGAGGTGAAGAGCTCATCTTTGATGTAGCGGTACAAGCTTGGGTCTGAGCCAGACTTGCCCCCCTCTGCTTGTTCAGTCCCTGGGTTTTCATTGCTAGCCGTGGTCTCTTCTGTGGGGTCATCAGATTGGTCCATGACTGTGGGTGCTGCTGGCGTCGGCTCAATCACGGGGGTGTTACAAACATCCGCCATTTGGATCTGGACAGGGTAGAATAGCCAGTTAGATTTTCAACCTTATAAAAATATTTAGATATAGGGGTGGCATGTCAATAACATCCCAATGTATTTTCCAATGTTATCTGTATTGCCATAAACCAGCTGTACAAAACGAATGTACCACTCATCTCGGTTACGACATCACGGACTGTACCAGTGACAGAATGAATGAGATCCTGTTAGTAAGGCGATAACGTTGGAAAGTTTACATGCCACGATTCCCATCCCTAAATCAAAAACATAGAAAGTTAAGAAAACAGGGACACTTTGTACCAAGTAATCCGTCGCTACAGCAGTGCAAGAGTTTAGTTTCGGTGGTCTAATCTTACAGTAAGCACAATTACTACAAGACGAAGGTTCTGAGTAAAGTGCGCAACGTGTATGTAGTTTAGAAGAATGAATCGAGAGGTCTTAGCAGCCAGGTTGCAGATGAGAATGCATCCACGCCTTCTGCACACGTGGACTGATTTATGAATTCATGCTGCCTACCTTTTTTTAACAGCAACAACTGGGCGCTGCCATGTTATTTAACCATGTGCGGCAGTGAACTCTGACTTGAAGCTGTTTTAACCACTCCCCTTTCCTGTCATTGTAAAATAGACGAATAAATAAATACTGTTGTATAATCTATATCACAGACGTTTTAATTGTTATAAAATAAACGACAGTGGCGGTGACTATTGCAACAGTTGTTAAATAAACAGAAACAACTCAAAACACAGACAGGAAATAACAAACAGGAAACCAATAATTCATTATTAAGTATTTTTAAATCGGAAATGTTGCGTCTATAATAATATGTTGGCATAATAGTTTACGTACCACATGTTGTTTTTATATTACATTTCCGTAAATGATCAATATAAAAACTTGACATACAAGGTTGATGTCGCTGCTTACATTAGAATCCATAACCACCGAAAGAATACATATAATGTATAGAATCGTTGTGTTTAATATCGTACATGTTCTAGAATATGTACATTTGATTTAATAGAAACTATTATTGATTAAACTAATCGCGTGCCGGAATGTGGGCGCGGGCAAGCGTAGGAAATTCGGCGCGCGAAACCTGCAGCAGGAAGGAACTCAGGAGTTGACGGCGTCAAAGGACTGTGTCCATCAAACAAAATCTATAATCTACAAACATCTACACTAATATGGCAGATCCTAAGGTGAGTTTGTGTCCCCTAGGTAGTGTTAAGTGTTGTGCCAATAATAACGTTAGCATTTTTCATGGACAAATGTGTGTTTTGTGTCATTCGACAAAGTTTGAAAGGGAAGCTACACTCGAAAAATGCCGGCAACGATTCGGCGTGTCGTAATTAACAACAGAAATACAACATGTGAAAGGTTTTCAAGCAGTACATCGTATTACGTCGTATTTCAGATATTGTTTGTGTTGTTACGTGTATAAATGCGGATTACTGAGAAGTTTGCCGCCTAGTACAGAGTTGCTCAGCTGTTAAGTTAATACAGGAGACGGCATGCTTTGCAATAGCCATTCGGAGTTATCGTCTGCCTTTAAACGTCGGTGGGCGTAACATTCGTGAATTTACCGACTGGTTTACTTCTATAAATGGGATACTATTAGAATTAAACCGAAGTAATACACAAGTGAAGCTTGCCGGGTTCTTCTCCTTTGTCTCCTCACCCTGTGAGTAGCAGCTACATGGGTTGCTAACGCTAGCTTAACTGGTTACTCTCCTCAAATGGATTCCGCCAAGTTGAGCCAAGGATGAAGAGAGAAGTGCAGTCAAACGACATGGCATCTCAGTATAGCTTAAGTCAGTTGACAAATATGGTCTAAGAAATAGTTGTCACTGGCAGCCTCGTTAAGTTTAACTGAATGGCAGCCCTTGCTACTAGCTAGCTAATGCTAGCAGTGATGGGCCTAATGCCATTTAGCTCGGCTGCCTTGGAAGTTGAAATGTTATATTATGAGTTTGCCTAAACATTTACTTTGGACTTATATCCATCTTGCTACTTTGCCTGTACTCTTATCAAGATTGTCTTGAATACATAATTGTAGGCGGCTAACGAAGTACACATTAACATCTACACATTGCTCTCGCAGATTCGTAAGTATTTGGGAAACTAAAAGTCCACCCATTGGTTTTCTGTTCTGTTACTGTTCCATCAAAAGATGGTAATACAGCTTATCTACTTACACTGAAGTGCAATTGTTAACGGATTTCATCAACTCATCTCACCAGGGACATGAAAGACTTAAACCACCTAAGCCAGTACAAGGGTTTGCTACTCTTATTTGAATATACCAGGCTATAAAAATAGAATACAAGTGTATTTGTTTTACATTTGTGATTGATCTCAAAATCCGGCCTCACATCAAAGTTGCTTGGCTCAGCAGCAGCGAAGTACAAAAGGTTCCCACAACAAAAGCTAAAACTCACAAGCATGAGCTCTTAAATCCCTCTATTTGAGCAGGCTGACGAACCCGCCATTTAGACCAGTCTTTTATTTAAATGACCACACTAATAATGAGCTTTCCAGGACGCACAAGAAGAGCATGACCCAGACACCGCAGAAGACTCCAACCACGACCCTCACTTCGAGCCCATCGTCTCCCTCCCAGAGCAGGAGGTGAAGACACTAGAGGAGGATGAGGAGGAGCTTTTCAAAATGTAAGCATCCCCAAAAGGTCCTTTACGCTCCATGCATATATATTCCTTAACAGTGAAGCCAGTACAATAGCTCGACAGTTGGATATTCTTTGTTACAAATTTAGATTTAGTAGGAATCCGCCTATACTAGCCTAAAATGCTGCATCAGTGGCATAACTCACACTTACGATACGATATCCCTTTTTCATCTAACCCAACTTTCTTATAATATGAAATCAAGTTGCTTTTCATACAAAATGATGATGAATTAAGTATTAAATTATCAGTCAATTGAAAACTGACTTGTGGATGTTAGATTTTGACAATGTTATTTCGCATGCATGTGTCCATGTATTCATATTTTACAGTTGCATATGGGCTAAACCAACAGTCAACTTTTTAATGCAATAAAAACAAACTACTACTACTACTACTACTTCAGCCAATGTGACACTACACAAGTGGGTAAAGAACTAGACAAGAGTACAGACTAGCTAAAAGAGTCAACAAGTCAGTAGATGGTGGACGCTCAGCAAAAGGAACCATTCCAGTGACTATCGCCTGTTTCCCTTTGTCCCTCCAGGCGTGCCAAGCTCTACCGCTTCTCCTCTGAGAACGACCCCCCAGAGTGGAAGGAGCGGGGCACTGGGGACGTGAAGCTGCTGAAACACAAAGAGAAGGGCACCATCCGCTTGCTCATGAGAAGAGACCGTACCTTGAAGATCTGCGCCAATCACCAGAGTGAGCAATTCCACTGGTCAATGATAGCAGTTATGTTATGGTTTGAACAGAGCGAATATATCCAGGAACCGGTAAATGTAGACATTTACAACGCAACACTAAACCCATCAAAGGCTAAATCTGTTTCAAATGAGTTAAACTGGGGGTAGGTAGCTTTCAGTGTCACATTGTTATTCTCACAAGTTAATCTGCAATGGATCAAAGGTAATGTTTGCCGTACTGTTTGACACTTAACTATCATTACACTCCCTGAACCTGTTTGATGGCTGAATGACTCAACTTGCTGAATACAACTCGCTGTAGCATTCTAACTGCATTGACCCGACTCCTCTCCTCTGGATCTCAGTTACTACCATGATGGAGCTGAAGCCCAATGCAGGCAGCGACAGGGCCTGGGTATGGAACACACTAGCAGACTTTGCAGATGAAAGCCCGAAGCCTGAGCTGTTGGCGATACGTTTTCTTAATGCAGAAAGTGAGTATTGGTGCAATCCCGCGTCTTTTAATAACTATAATGTTGTGTATTATTTTCAAAGTGCTGGTGTTTGCCTATAAGGAAACGTCACGGAACGATTTATGGTCAACATAAAACATTTAAATTTTGTATTTGGCTAATTGGGGGCCTATGTAATGCTAGCTAGTTTAATATGTAGCCACCTTGCTAGTCTAACTAGTGAAATGTTGGCTAACTGTTTCATTTCACAGACCAACAACACCTAGTCAAACTGCATACAGGTCAGCACACTTATAGTTGAACATCGGTCAAACCACCTTAAAGTGGTGTCAAAACTGAACATGCAGACTCACTCTGTTCTTTTCTGATACCTCCAGTCTAGAACTTTTTCTGTCTGCTACATTAATGAGCAGAGGATATCAATCACTGGCTTTTATGAAAAGCTGGCGCTGATGTGTTCTGCAACACCAAATCACACACCAAGTACAGAGTCTTAACACCCTCCCCATACCGGCCACGAGTATCTGTGACGGTCTGCATCACGGCCCTTTCAGTTTGGTTGTGAAACGTGAGTCTCCCCACACAGGTTTACGGGTCTTCGCGTGGCTGCTAGTGCGTGTTTGTGTTGTATTGCGCTGCTGCCAGTTTGCTTAACTAAAAAATCGTTTTGGTGAACTTAACATTGTTATTAATAGATTGCATTATTAATGAATGAAATAGAAAAATACATTGGGTTAACATTTAGAAAAGACGATGATGACTTCAGGCAAACATTTATAGCAGGGTGCATGAGTTATAGTACAGTCTTCCCAAAACTGTCCTGAAGCATTTAAAAAAGTTTATGTTGACACTGTTACAAGCCAAATAGCCAATCTAAGTGATCAAAGACATTAAAAATAATAACTTTGTTTACTCGCATTGCACAGCCTGCTCATATCATCTACCAAGTGAATCGAGGTGACAACATGATAGATGTGATGGTAGTGGATTCCTGGGACAGAATCTCTGCTCTCTCATTAAACCCAAAGTTAGCTTGATACAGTGTTTGATCCCATGTTTGGCGTACACACACACACACGCACACGCAGAGATGCAGAAACGTTTTGTTCGTGTTATTTGGCGCTCGTGGCTGATATGGGCATATTCACTGTTTTATTTCATGTTTTGACAATGGGAGGATATCATTTAACAAAAGCAATTGCTGCAGAACGTTGCATAGTGCGGATTTAACTTGAGTACATGCCGATTAACGCCGTTTCCTTTCACAGATGCACAGAAATTTAAGGTGAAGTTCGACGAGTGCAAGGAGGAGGTCAGAAAATCTCAAGAGGATTCAGGTATGTTAAAATGCACAATGAGCTGGTAGACCTTATGCCTTGGGCTCTCACTAATACAGTCCTAATGGATAGTGGCTGTAATGCAAGGAAAGGGTACTACAGATACCCAGTGCTTGGATGCCAGATTAGTGTGCGTATAGTGAGGGCCCCGCCATATATGTAATGTTGTACTTCAAGCGGTGTCGTCAAAGCTCACTGGATGTGCAGACTCACTCTGTTCTTTGCTGTCTCTCCAGTCTAGAACTTTTTCTGTCTGCTACATAATGGTCAGAATATATCAACGACCGGCTGTTTCTGAAAGGCTGGTTTGGATGTGATCTGCAACACAGGCCGGGTGGCCCATAAGCACTAGCTGCCAACTAGCCAACGACTCGCTCCTCTTGGGCCGGCTACTTTAATGCTCGGCTACTTTAATGCTCAACATCACATAATAGACTGAATTTCTGGCGTTGGGTGAACACTTCTATTTAGCCTCCTATCATAAAAAGGCAGTTGATTTGTAGTCTATTTAGTTTGTTATAACATGGCAATTGATTGTCAAATAAAGACATGGCCGTCACATTGTCCACACCGCAGAATGGCCCACCGTTGTCTGAATGGTCAAGCCACTATAATGCTGACATTTCTAAAGAAGGCATTCAATGATAGCATAACTTCATAGAGGACGTTCTGAGTAATGACAGCATAGTAGTGGCTGCCACGGGTGTTCCAACTACAAGCCAACGTACAGGGTTCGATCCCCAATGTCCACAGCCTACCTGTAGGCATCCTTGAGCAAGCTTCCCAGCCCTACGTTAGGCTGTAACTGTCATGTCTCCAGAATTCAGCATCATGAATTCTTGTGATCTTTCTCTACCACAGACGATGACACCACAAACAAAGTGGCAGAGAAACTGGAGGAGCTCTCTGTAAAGGAAGACCAGAAGGTGGAGGAGAAGGACAAAGTAGAGGAGAAGAAGGAAGATGCAAAGGAGGTGAAGGTGGAGGAGCAGAAATGAGATAAATACGAACTTGCTTTGCTGATCCTGTTTTTCAGTTTCCCCCACCCCACCCCCACCCCTTTTTTCTACAATAGACTGCAAAGGAACTGAATTTGGACACTTGCATTTTTGAATTATTTTTAAGTGTTTTTTTCCCCTCCTTCTCGGTGCCTCCTAAGATGGAGGTCGGAGTGAATCATCCCGAAACAAAAAATGGCAAAATTAAATAATCTTTTTTGCTCCCAGTCCTGTTTTTCTTGCACCATGGAACGTCTCCATCTTCCATCCTAGTCATCTCCAATGATCTCTTCAGACAAACTGATTTGAGGCTCCTGGTGCCGAGTATTCCCACATTGGGGTATTTTTCTTTTTGTCATTTGGAAGCAGTTAAGTTTTTGTAGGAAAAGAGGACGACGGCCTGCTCTGTCGGAAGACGTAGAGACGGACGTGGGACGTCGTGTCCTCCGTCACTCCACCGTCTAGATAGCAGAATTGCCTTGTAGGACATCTCTCGTTCTTCCTAGGGTTAGCCTACATCAGTGGGTTACTGTGGGTTACTGAGCAGAGTGTTGAAAGGATCTACTTCCGAGAGCGTTGAGATTCAGGATGTATGCTGTGAAATGCAGTCTCTCCACTGATCTGGTCGACATGTTAATCACACGCACTTAGCGTTATTGTTTTTGTTTGTAATCCAAAATCAACGGTTAATCAGATTTTGGTGTCAGCGGGACATCCCGAGCGGGGGGGGGGGGGGG
>OMKP01004858.1:1525-4025 GCA_900302375.1 Bathygadus melanobranchus
CCCTAACCCATTCACACACACACACACACACACACACACACACACACACACACACACACACACACATTTGTTTGAGTGCCATTTCAAGCTTTATTTCAAACTTGATTTATATAGGTTTTAGAATACATTTTCTCAAAGTGCTCTACATAAAGCAATTCAAACACAGGGCAGTATTCGTGTGTGTGCGTACGTGCGGGGGCTGGGCTTGTTAATTGCCTGGGCTTGCTGTTCCTTCAACTGCCATGAACAGGCTGGATAATCCTTATTAAGACAGGCAGCTGCTGTAATGTTTGTTCACCGTCCTTGTTTAAATAAAGGTTAAACGACTGAATGAGCACCATTTGCCACACACACAGACATGCATGCAAACTTATGTACACACAGCCACCCACACACACAAACACTTAGACATATGTGCTCTAACACACAAGCATACAAACAAACCATGCACACACAAACACTCTTGAACATATGTGTGCACACACACACACTGCTTCATTGTCCATCTTTTTTTTTGTTTTAAGTCCAGGCTGATAAGGCAGGAAAAGTAATTAAGATGATCTTATGATGTGAAAACAGAATGTGAAAGCACTTTGAAAGGGAAGCAGCATTAAAAGTCTTTCATTAGCTAACTCATTAACAAATTGGCAGACATTTTGTATTTTACACCTTAGTTGGACAAAAAGCACTGACAAAGTGGATGCCATCCAAATACCTTCCTAATGCGTGATTCTCCAAGTAAAACAAGTTATTAGAAATATTTTTGATTATATTGAATTGTGGAAAAACTCATGGCAGCTGTTAAGTTTATATTCAGGCTTTATATGGGGAAACATGGATGAAAATAATAACAGAAAATGTATTGATTATTTTTAATTACACACTTGTTGAATATTTTCACTATTTGGGGATAAACTCACAAGCTATAAAAGTCAGTTAGCGAACGTTTGAGCACTTGGGCTGCTTTTGAATCACTACACTGGCATCTAGTGGCAAAGCGCTCCACAAATATACATCCTGCTCCAGTCCATCAAATCAACGTGAGGTACGACCGGATGTGCATGTGGCCTACCGATTCCGCGCAGCCTCATTTTTTTGTATCACTCATCAATAACATCTTTCCCACGTACCACCACATCACTCCAACTCCAATTGGGTAGCGCTGCGTGAGCTCCCACACACTGCACAATTCGGGTTCCCCGACTAATTAGAGGAGCCTTCTGCAGAGGACATTATCCAGCCAGCTAGCATATAGATCAGCGTGAGTAAACAACAGCCCACACGCAAGCGCCCTACTTCTCCCTTTTTAGCTTTGATCTCACCCGATCTGGCAGCAAATATGAGCAAATCTAAAGGGCCGCCCCTATTTTGCCACCAGGTGTGAATGTGATTAGCCGGGTTTATCTATGGCTTATCTACGCTATACATCTGGGTGGACACTCCCACTCGTGATATCACTAGAGGGCAGTCACGTCGCAATTTCGAATCGGCTTGTAATGGCTAATCTCACACATGGTGGTGAAATAGGGGCCCTTTCACACAATCATCATAGCTGCATGCATAATGATTAGGCGACGCTGGGGTTTTTTTATCATGACTATCGTTTTCACGACTGTTAATTACTGTTTTTACTCCAGCATTTAATGTATTTTTATATAATGCAAAGTACATTTACATTTAGGGCATTTGGCAGACGCTTTTATCCAAAGCGACTTACAAAAGGTAACAAAGTATCTTTGAGTACGCTCCGAAAAGTGCTATATAAATAAAATGTATCACTGCCGTCGTTGTCATTCAAAAGCTCTCATTAGTCAGCGAGGGATTACTTTTGTATCCCGACACCTTACAAGTCTGTTACGAATGGCGGCCGACATGAATGATTCATTCCATGTATACATCTGTTGCATCACACTGCCATCATTCAACCACGCGATGACACAAATACGGGCGAACAAGAGCCGTCGCACACATCGACCCATCGCAAGAACATGAAATCGAGACATTTGGACTCGAGTCGGCCTGTGATTGACATTTCTCTTCCCGCCAGCCCAACATTGTAGGCCTACCCTTCATGATAAATGGGGGGAGGGAGCGAAGGAAGCGCCACGCACATTAGCATCCATGTTTAGCCTTAACTTGTGTGAACTCCCAAGCCAAGATTCTGGTCAACTGACGTGATTGTGCATGCGTATTCTTTCTACCTCAGAGGGTGTGGTGGCGGGGGCTACGGGAGTCCCCGTGTGAAAACACTTCACTGTTCTGTGTCCAGACGTCCCTCAGTAAGTAAATGAAAGGATGTAAGCAGCCCAACACCTGTGAAATCTCATTTCCCCTCTCATCCACCGTGCAATGCAACCATGTCCAGCCCTTGTTATGGCTTCCAGAATATCTCTCTCTCTCCCTCTCCTTCCACCTCTGCCTATTCCCACCCCTCTCTCTGTTTATCTTTTCATCCCTCTCCTTCTACCTCCGCCTATCCCCTCACCCCTCTCATCCTCCC
>OMKP01004858.1:6525-13064 GCA_900302375.1 Bathygadus melanobranchus
GGCGATATAAACCCCCACCCTACAATAATTACAAAAGCCAGCAGCTCTCTCTGAGAACCCATCGTGTCTGGAGGGCGTCTGCTGTTTGTAATAATTACTAAATCATGTATGCCAAGGGCATTCCAATTCCTCCACCACCTCAATACACAGCCACGCACTCGGCGAGACTCATCATCTCCCGCCTTTTGCGGGTCACGTGGCAATTTCCTGACGTTGCATCTGCTGCATCACAGAACGTGTCTCCATTCAGTGGCACGAAATGTTGTTGCTGTCAAGTGATACGCCCATTTACCACGAACAAAATGATGGTTACGTTTATTATGTTCATTTCAGCAGCTCCGTACTATTGTTTAGGCTGGTAGGCCTGACCTCCCGTATCATGGAGACCATGGAACGACGCCTCTGAGGCCCCGGCCAAGACATCGTTGGACCACCTGCAATTTTTCATGCCGGGTAGATATTGGTGTGGATGATGTCAATAATATACCTGCTACACAGAGCCCACTCCCACTTAGACTCTCTGCCAGTAAGGCTGTAATGTCATGCTTTTTATTCACCCAGTGCTTTCAACACTAAGCACAGCTAGGGTGTTCGACTCCCAGCCAAAAAGGTGCAGGGTTCGATCCCCGATGTCTGCAACCTATCCATTGACATCCTTGAGCAAGACGCCTACCCCCTACCCGGTGCCACAATGACCTGTATCTGAAGTCACCGGGGGGAACCCGGATTACAAGACCCAGCTGCGGGGTTTACATGGCAATTAGAAAACTACCTGTAACCGAGTTACGATGGGGTTTTTCGTCTGCATGGAAACATACTGCCTGTCGCTTTGGATAAAGGTATCTTCCGAATGACAACAACATCTTTATGATTAAAGGCTACTTGGTCTAATAAACTGTGGGACTGAAATGTCTGGTAGATTGACTTGTGTGCCAAAGGGGTTTACATTATTTGGACCAACTGAGTTTTGACTGGGCCAAATTGCTTGACTTGCCTGCCCTGTGGGAAAGATAACTGCTGTAATGCCTTTCTGAGATGAGAAAAGATCTCACAGTGCAAAGTATATAAGCTGTAAAATGTTTTTATTTTATTTTGTGGAATGGTTAAGTGCTCAACTGGGACTAACTGCAACTCTGTGGAAAAGTTTGTCGCATTCAATTGTTTTCTGTGCAATAAAAACAAAGGCCCCCAAAAAAATAAAACATCCTAATTACTGGTACCAATTTGTCCAGCTGGAATAAAGGGTTCAGCCACCCGTGAGCATGCATATGTGCGAACACAAGTTGTGAATGCAAAAGCATATTTGCAGTGCCGTGGAGCAATCACAGTCGTTAATTAGAAAAGAAGCCTCTGCCACCTGTGGCAGCGCAGAGAGCAGAGTTTTGTGGTCGTAGCCCCGGAAATCATCAGGGGTAATTGGTCTGGTTTCCCAGCTTCCAGGGGATAGGGAGAGAAATGCCACAATTCAATTTATCTTCTTTCGTTCTTTCTTTCTCTCTTTCTTCCTTTCTTTCTTAAGCTCTATCTTAACCTCTGCGTTTGGCACGACCCGGTGACATTCAGCAGTGTCGTTGTCACTTTGCGTTAGCGTTGCTGTCTAACTAACGTTAAACACAAACGCAGTCTAGTGTCGTAGTAATATTTTTTTAGGGACAAATGAGGGATAATTAGGCATGTTGTAACTGTCTGTGTTGACAAAAGAAACACATTTTAGAAAGAGTGAAGCAATCTTTAAAAGCAGGAACACAGTGATACATATTTGGATAATAATACAAATTTGGTAAAGGTGACAATATTAAATATGAAAAAAATAATCAGTCAGGCCTGAAAATAAATAAAAGTTACCAACTGTCTTACACCACCAACTGTCACATATTACTTTTCATCTTTCCAAAAGTCAAAAGTCAGCATCCAATCTCACAACAGAATTCGGGGAGTCTGTCCAATTAAGCCTCCAATGTTTTTACAAATGTCATGTTTCACGTTCAATGGAACTGCAGTTTGATGCAGTTTGTGGACACGGGGAATTTTCAATGCAGGGAAGGAAAATGTATGTCAGAGAGAGTAAGTGTGTGCTTTCTATTGAATTCTCTACTATATTATATCTAATGTGTGTGTAAGTTATTTGTACTATAGCTACAATTGTATATGCTCTGCACAAACATCTTTTGTGTACATTTCAGATAATCATCAACAAGCTGTTTTGGACTGTCTGCTTCTGCATTCAATGTAAAAATAATGAAAGCAACACACTTTCAATACATTGAATACTAACATCACCACCATTGTTAGTCAACAATGTCACTGCTAGGCTACAATTGAGATATAGGCCTAAGACAGACCCAGTCAACAGGGGATGGGTATCTAAGGTTGTTCATAGATGATACTGATGATGCAAATCAGTGCCATGCATTTTTTAAAATTTTTATAAATAATGTTATATTGTAATCATTTGGAGATTACTCGTTGTAGGTCCTTTATTGCTGTAGGGTTACTAGAGTGGCCATCATTTCTATTCAGCGCTGAATACAAAGCGAGTCCATTTGAGATGAAATGATGAAGGGAGCCTATAGGCTACGCACTCAGATCATGGCTGTAGCCAGCTATGAGGTCACCGAGGTCCGGACCTAATGAATTAAACCAAAATAATTCATATTATAATAGCTAGCTAACTCATGCAAACATAGTTGACACCGCACCGAGAGTATAGTCAAGCTGAGTGTTGGTTTGCTAAAAATGTAACTTTGTAATCTGTAAGATTATATTATCTATAAGATATTAGATACATGAATTGGCTTAAAAAGTGCCCGTCTTCAATTGTTTTTGTTAAAAACGGATCTTACAGTCAACTAGGCTATAGACATGACATGTAGACATATAAAACAAGGAAAATAAAAACAATCCAAGTTACTACTACTCATGTTATTTAACTTTTTACAAAAAGATAAATATGAATAATAGTACATTCCACATAGCATATAGAATTATGATTTCTTATTTCAATACTGCCATACTGCCACTGATTCAGACACTGATATTGAATGTGTGTGTAGCATATAGCGCCAATATTGTCCATAAATGCAGTAAAAAAACACATTGTATCTGTTTCTATACCTGACTACGGCCCTGACTCAGACATGTTTTTTTTTTTCCCGTCCTCTTGAGCTGCAATTACTGTTGTTTACCGCCAATGTGTAAAAGCCAAGGGCACCCGCAGAGGGGGGCCTATATTGACTCACTTAGCACAAGAAGAAGCGTGAAAACACGTGGTAGAGAAAAGCATGGCCCTGGAAGACCCCGGCAATTTTCCAGCTCTTTATACGACTACACATGGTTTCACAGGCAAACCAGAAGCGCAGCAGTGTTTTGTTTTGTATTAGTCGATTTCTGAAAAGGTATATAGGGTACAGTGCATATATTATCGGCCTGGTTGAGTCCGTGAGACATGTTCCCCCCGACTAAATTAAACGCGCGCTATGATGTGAATTTTAAGTGTTTGTAATAGCCCGTAGGCCTAGCCTATATATTAACTCGTCAGGGTTTTTAGGTCGAGCGTAGCGTTTGAATTTAGAGTAACACCTTAGACATCACTGGATTTGTTAGATCATAATCATGTCATACTCAATATTAACGCCCTGGCACTGATAAATGGAAACAAAGTTTTCATCTAGGCCCAATAGATAGTTTATTCATTTTTATCAAAGCTGACAGAATGCTATTATTTCACTGCCTCCTCCCTGTCTATCTCCCTCTGTTATTAAATGCAATGTGTATAAAGGACATAATACGGTTGCAGAGAGATCTTTTACCCTGCTCTAAACATGATATACATCTTCCATTGGGATTATTAATAGGCGTGTATTTTATTTTATAACACAAACTGCGGTCCAGAAAAGTGTTAGTTTCTCAGCCAATGTGTTTTAATCTTAGTAGCCTCCTGTTGTGATGCAGACTGCAGGTAACAGCCACAAGACTGTAAGAATGTATTCAATTCCACACCACAGAGAACCGTAGGGCTGTTCTGTAGCCTCGGCGTTCAACACAAATTAAGCATTTGTTCATTTATTTTTATGACGGTATTTTCCTGAATCCTATTAAGATTTTGACTGTTTACCATTTAAATTTTGTTTTTTCTAAGTCTATCTGGGAAGAAACAGGGCATAGGTCTACATGTTTAATCTGTATCAGTGCGATGCAAACGGATTTGTTTTCCCCCCATTAACATCCCAGATGCCTGCATACATGTGCCATGTCAGCCTTAGGAATGAAACGTAATGGATCATTGCCTTCATTGGAGTGGGGGTCGACACAAATTAATCTGAATGTGTCGACATGTTTTTCCCTAATGGCCTCCATAAAAATCCCCGTAACGGTTCAACCATGCAACAGTAGAATAACACCATCGTAATAGGTACAGCTTAGGTTATTAGCCAACAATACTAACACCATGCCCTACAAATAGCCCGATGCCCTCACCAGAAGTGATAAATAAACCCTATGACTCAATTACAGCATTTGTTATTATACTGTCACTGTTTTATTTTTACAGATAACAATCCGTTATGATACTTGTTTATAATGTGAGCAAACGGAAAATGAACCAGAGAAGAAATCTGCTGTTGAACTTGAAAACAAACAACAAAGATGAAAATCTTTTGAGGTGAGTAAAAAAACTTCCATTATATATTACAACAGAATCACGTAAACAAACATGAAAATTAAAACGTACAGAACAGCCGACTGTCAGGTGCAGACTTAGTGGGGGGCTATGGTTGGGGTCTGTGGACGCCCCGAGCTGTAGTTCTGCGTACACACGCAATTGCACCCAGTGACCTGTGAGAGGCGCTGTAGGGCCGCCAGGGCGGGCTCCATATACGAACTAAAAGGGGAGGAGCAGCATCGAGAGTAAAGTAGCCACACGGTGTGCCAGCCAGTTCGGCTAAGCATTCGCTTACATCTTAAAGCCGAAGCCGTGCAACGATCAGATAAAGAAGGGTGCCGTGGCGTCTGCCAAGTCCCGTCCACTCCGCTGGCAGTTGGCGAGGCGCACAACTGAGCAAAGACAGGACACCTTGCAATCCGCACGCAGCTTGTGCCATTAGAGAATGTTGTGCATTTTGCTGTAAAATGCAACACCGGTCTTTGCGGGATAAAGAAGACCGCGTTCATACATAAGCGTCGCGGGGAAACAAGGACACACGCCGGGGGACACACTGAGGCACCAGCCAGGGAGGTGAGTGCGCTGCACAGTGAGCGGGGCGGAGGAGACGTGGTGGTTTTGCCTTGCGTTTATCTTGAGAAGAGTTCGCACCTGTCCTGTCGCGGATGAATGAGAGGAAGGCTCATAGGCAGCCCAGTCAGTCCCACCCCTCATCAGGAGGACCGTAGCCCACCTAATGTAGTGAAAGGTTCTCACGTTGTGCGCAAGCGCTCCTGCTTTCAGAGAATGAAAAAAAACAACAACTTCGCTTCCATCTGTGTGACAGTGACATTGTTATTATAGGGACTTAATGGCTGAGCAATACTAATACGGCGCCGTGAACAGCCTTGCTAAATGCTAATTGAAATGTGGCTTCAATTAGTCATCTAAATGAGTACGCCAGTTATTATGTTCTCTAATTTAAATCTATTGGGAGTATCCTTGGACTGCATGTTGGTGGTAATTGTCTAACCCTGTCGTCTGCGAAGTGTGCATGAACGTTGTAATACGCCACTGTGACACATTGTAGGCCTACAGTGCATACACGTACATGCATGCCATGCTTACCAAAGTGTAATAACAGTAGACCTACTGCCAAATGCGTGTTTCTCGTGTGTGTGTGTGTGTGTGTGTCTCTCTCTCTCTCTCTCTCTGTATGTGTGTGTGAGTGTGTGTGTGAGAGAGTGTGTTTCTTCTAAGTAGTAATATTTAAAAATCCTACAAATAAAACGCAGTGAGATGCATGATGTCCAGTACTTTCATCTCGATGTGCTCTCCCGTGGATGTACTTCATATCCTTATAACTGTACTGCATCACCTATATACTTTTACAGTCCTTGCCGCATGTATGTCTGTGGAAGTGCAGTAGCATCAGCAGCAACAACAACAACAACGACGCACTATATACTCCTGATCGCTGTTTATGAGCGCTCGCCGTGAACATGTGTTCATGTTTAGAGACGGTTGTTCAGCATCGCCCTCTGCCAATGTGTTTCTGTTTAGAGGCGGAACCCGCCACCCCCCTCCGCCTCCCGTTCACTGTCCCAACCGTGTTTACATGTCGGCACTACTGGCCACCTGCAAATATTGGATCGGGGAAAAGGAGCGAGCGAGATCACTTTATTTGTGTTTTTGTTGATGGCTGCTCAACAAAGGAATAAAGGTTATGGATATGGTCAACCCCGAGTGGGGTTTTGGGGCTGTAGATTTGCCCAGCTCCTGGACATACGCAGCGGTCTGCAACCGCTTGGGTTGAGAACATATGTTGAGTGGATTTAGTGGGTCCTTCTCTAACCCGAGTGGTGTGTGTGTGTGTGTGTGTGTGTGGTGGGGGGGTCAC
>OMKP01004886.1:3161-14154 GCA_900302375.1 Bathygadus melanobranchus
TTGGTGTGTACCCCCTCACTTTAACGTGTGCTGTTCTGTTTTGAGACTGTTGCTGTGTGTGAGCGAGTGTATTCATGGCAACAGGTGGTGACTGATGGCAAGAAATGGAGGGACAACAGGGAGAAGAGATACAAGTGATTGTGTTTCTTTGCAAAAGAAGAATAAGAAGAAAAAGAAGAAAAGGAGTATTCACCTGAATAATATCGAAGAGAATGATGTTGTGATCGTGATTTAAACTAAAAGAGGGGACGTATGTGTGGGAAGGAAGGGAGGGAGGGACAAGGGGTACTCATTTCTACTTGTATGTGTTGCAGTTGTGGTGATGATGATGATGATGATGATGATGATGATGATGATGATGATGATGATGATAGTGATGATGGTGGTGATGGTGATGGGGGAGGGGCTAAGCAGTTTTATTTAATAATCTATTGAGTGATATGAAAAACCCAGCTGGCACTGAAGTTATGGAAAATGATGGATGGAAGATCAGAGACGTGGTTCATTAGGAATACCATCAACAATGCTTTGTGGCTGACTATGTCCTGGACATAAGGTAAAAGATGCCTTTATGTATGTCCTATTCATGTGTGCCACTATAAGTTGACCCCTTGAAAAGACTACATTTAGACTGACATACAATTGAAGCCAACAGTATTTAAGCTCAGTATTAATTGAGATCTTAAACGCCAGCATATGAAATAAGAGCTGAGTCAGAGGTTTTAGATGGAATCGTTACCATATAAAGAAGGGAATTCACAAGAAAGGGATTTTGGAGAAATCAATGTCCGATTATTCCATAAGCCATAACCGTTCTGATAGTGATTCTGTGTCTGTCCCTATCTATTATATCTTTCGTCACTATTTCACCCGAGTATTGAAAAAAAAAAAAAGTTGCCATTTGTTGCAAAGATGTGATCATGGTTTGTTACGGTAAATGCCGCTGAACTGAAATCACACAGTCAGACTAATCTGATCCCAAGTCTGTGTACAAGGGCAACTTTAATAACACCAGGGTCCTTTTATAAGCCGCAGGCGGCCAGAGGGGGCCTGGCACTTATGTTCAGCTTATTATTGTCATTACATAGTGAAACGTTGTGCTTGTTTAAGAAAAAAGGGAAAGAGAGAGAAATGTGTGTTGTTCTTTTTATTTGTAACTGGCTTTACAAAATGATAATAAATTATTGAACTTTTGTTTTTCGTCTTTTTGAAAGAAACGCTGGGCCTAATTCAATCAGTTACGCATGCATGGTAAACACTGACGCAGGAAATCATATGATCGTGATAGACGCGCGGGGCCAGTGAGGTAAACACCTCCTTCGACTTTAGTGCGCAATGAGCGTGTGTGCGCAGGAGGTTTGGTGACGTTCAGCTTCACTTGGGGGGGAAAGAAACTCGAGCTGCCGTCTGGAGCAGTGAAAACATTTAATCCGTTTTAGTTGTACAAAACATTTCTTTATCGGCTGGATAATTTCTATTGATAATGGATCCACGCCGTTTCATCCCCGCTCTCCTACTTCTCGTCGGATTAGCGACTGTGTTCGCCCAGACTTCCGCACCGGGTGTAGGTAAGTAAAGTCAATTAGCCCAAACGTCAATATAATAATCAAATAAAACCCAACAGCAAAACTAATCATTTGATTATTGGATTTACGTGATTAGGATATTAGACTTTTTATTTGTGTACATCATATGTTAGAGTTTATCGTTGTAGCCTCGTTCTCAACTAAGAAATTGCAATTGTTTCCGTAAAAAGAGCTTTCCTACTCAATATTTTGACTGTAGGCCTACCGACAGCATTTGTTCACTGAAAATCGTCTCATTTCACGGAAGTTCCTCTTTGTTAATTAACTTCATGCGGGACTAAACCCGCTCTAGAGAAACAATGAACCTGTTCCAAGGGCTCCCTGGAGGCTACCGCTGTTCTTGTAGTGTCAATAAACCGATAAACCTCGTTGGCTAAAATAATAGAAATGGAAATCAAATAGTTATGGATCTGGTATCATGTCATTTTGCCACTCACAATCCATGTTTCTAGTTTTAACAGGCAACAGCTACTAATGAGACGGGTGTGTTTGCTGTGCCGTGTGTTTCTATGGTTAACCTCCCAGGTGGATTAGGAGCAGTAGCTGAAAACACCCCATTATAAGAACAAAAACTACCTTGCTCTAGTATACATACTTTGCCAGACTCAGAACAGTTGTTTGTCTGTGCTCTTAATACGCCTGTAACACTATACACTAGTCCTAACCTCAATCAACAAGTGTTCTTTAAAGCATTTTAATGATCTAACGTAACATGCCCTTCTTGCAGCGTGTGAGGCTATGAATGCGACAAACTGTGAACAATGTCTGCGCAATGTGACGGTAAGTTTATAACAAGACCTATTTATTTTCCAGATAGAATAAACTCTGACATACGCTTAATAATCCACATTCCACTGTAAATGTTTCAACCAAACCTGGCGTTTCCTCTTCCTCCTCCATACTTGTTAAACTGGTTTGGGGAGTAGAAACTGATATGTGTGGGTGTGTGTGTATGCCTGAGAGTGAGTGCATGTTGGGTGTGTGAGAGAGGGTGTGTGTGTGTGTGAGAGAGAGAGGATTTGCGTGTGAGAGAGAGAGGATTTGCGTGTACATGCTATATGCTTTCAAGCATGGCCTCCTGTAGAAAGATGTTTATTTCATGGCTGTTTTATAGCTTGTGAGGACGTGTTTACTCATCTTGCTGTGTAACTGTTCTGCAGTGTTTGTGGTGTATCGAGTCTAAAGTGTGCATAACATACCCTGTGAGGACCATCCTCCCTCCGCACTCAGTCTGCCCATTGAAGGAAGCTCGCTGGGGTCTCTGTTGGAGTAAGCAGACACAGACACACTCATACACAGAGACACAGACAGACACACACACAGACAGACAGTTCAAGCCTACTGCAGATCAGCCGAAGAAGGACGTAAAAACCATTCAGAACTAGGGTACTTTGAGTATTGGCACTTTGTAAATCTAACTGTTGAAATAAAATGAATAAATGCCATTACAATTAAAGAGACTTTTTAAGTGACTGGTCTTGGTTCATTTTTCAATGTAGGCCTACATACGTTCACTAATTGTCCTGGGTTTATTTTATGCTCTTCAACACAGTGAACTTCCAGACATTAATCATCACCTTGGCAGTGTTGGGTGCCGTCATTATCCTTGCTTTAGTCATCTGTATGTTCTGCTGCTGCAAGTGCCAAAACTGTGGGTAAGTTTACCACTGGTTGTGAACTTCGTCTGTACTTGGTAAGCTGTTTGAAGTAACAAAGGTCTGCGGGAAGGAGTATGTCTGAAAGTAAGGCAGACATAAGAGTCATGCTTTCATGAAAGGTTTGTTTTGTGATTCATTTTAAGGGAGGGTTTATCTTTTAAAACCTTCATCACTATTTGAAGGAATTGCACATTTGTCACAGTTTATACAGAGTTTTCTGTCATACAACTACGGCTGCTCCCGGTTCACCAGATTAAGGTTGATCATGTGTGTGTGTGTGTGCTTAATAAGGCTCTGACCTTGCCTTTTCATGTCTAGAAAGTAAATATTGCTGTGTGGGGTTGAGTATACTTTCTGTTTTAACTATAAGGTTGTCTGTAAATGAAACCACTTTGTAGGTTAACTGAATGCTTCTGTCACACCCTAAATATGTATTTTACCATCACATTCCTTTTGTGCTAGATCCAAAAGCTTTGAAGAAAAGATGGAAAGACATGTCAACAAGACGAAGACCAAGCAGGATGAACGGTGAGGGGAAAGGATTTGGATGAAAATGATTTATTAATGATAGTTAGTTGTGCTCAGACGAACTTGTGGCTACTTATTATAATGTGTCTTCAAATTCCCCTTTTACCCCTAACCCCAACCCTCCATTTAATATTTGTATAAAGGCATTTTTAGGAGAGGCCGAATATTGATTTCTTTTTTTTATCTCATTGTTTTAGTATTCAAATGTAAAATAACAACACAATAGCCATGCATTGTTCAAATTGCAGTGGTTATCTGCCTTGGACTGCGTCAGAGCACAATTGTTATCAGAGCTGCATTGTTGCTTAGATGTAGACCAGTTACGTACATGGCAATACGAAAGCAAGAGAGTAGAAAGACTGGTTTGTGAGCGATGCTCAATATCCAGGCATGTTGGCCTTGAAAATATTTTGTCTATTGCCATTTTCTGAACACACTATCTTCTTTTAACAGGAGGTCAGAGATGAAACAGAGACATGATGAGATTAGAAAGAAATATGGTGAGTTTATCCTCCTTAAACACTCACCCCCCCAATGTGTTTCCATCACCACACAGTCATTGTATGGTAGATTCCTTTAAAGTGAACGCATGATTTTGCTGTTGTCTCCTCAACTCACTCTTCTTGTGTGCCTTACGTTATGGTGACTGCTAATTGTACGTGTTTACGTCTTGTGTTAACATGTATTCATTTCTTATACATTGTTTAGTGGTCATCATGACTAAGACGATTAACTGTAGGCCTACCTTGACTCACAAAGAGATTTCTCTTCGTAGGCCTGAATGGAGCGAACCCCTACTCGAGATTTGCTTGAGACACTGACTCTTGTCCTCCAGTCTGACTTGAGGCGCTACGCTTGTTGTGTGGTGATTCTCCTGAGGACTTGTCAATGTGTGTCTACATTTTGACCGGGTTATATCTCTATATCTAGATGTATTTAGGAAACACAAGTGGACAGGTGATTCTGAGATTTGCTATGCTCACAAGTCACGGACTGGACAGCTGCTCCGAATGTGTAGCAATAAACTGTCGAGAAAAACATTTCTGCTTGCCATTTTACATTTATTTACCGGAGGTTGAATTACTGTCAGCTCAACACCTCAAGTTGTTAACATAATATATATATTTTTGTAATGCAAGATTCTTTCCATCGTTGCAACCTGAATCTCATTCTCTTTCATGCTTTTGTTTTCCTTTTTAACTGTGCCCTTAGTCTGTTGAAGGTTGAACATAACTGGTAACGGATAAGGCTGACCTAATTCCAGCCTTATCGTCCCCAATGAAACGACAAGCAACATCTGTCATTGGCGATTGGCCAACAGTCTCTTGTGTTCTGCACATTGTTGTCTGCTGCCATTGTTGTCGAAAGACATTAAAATGAGTCACAGAGCCATCCTCGGCTCAATCATAGTTCTGTACACGTTTTAAGTCTGCCTCGCGACCACTGAACACCGATAAAGTGTTTGATGGTCAAATTGATCATAAGGATTGATTCGCCAAGGATTTTCAACCTTAGCCTTCTAATGTGGTATATATGCACTCTGAATGATGTGTAATATATTTATTAACAGTTCATGTGCAGAAGGAGAAATTAACGTTTGATTTGTGTGTGCGTGTTTGTAGTAGGCTACTTGCTTAGGCTTGAAATAGTGCATTCACCCAATCAAACGACGTGAAAACTGTTTTTATTAATAATATTTTAGGATTGATTTTTGGCAAAAGAAAACGTTTTATTGGTTGCCTTTGTAGGATGTCAAGTGTCTGTTTATTATGTAGTCTAAAATAAAGCATACACTGAGGTCTGCTTGCTGTAATGTCTGTTCTTTGTTTCCGCTCTTATTTTTGTAATGGTTAAGATAATGTTTTTGGAAATCTTTTGGAAGGGAGAACAACCCTGCTACCAGACTAACATTCTGTGGCTGTGTAGCCTAGGAGAACACTGCTGTTTGAAATGCAAGCCAATTTGCTCAGGGTATGACAAATTGTCAATAATAAAGCAGCATACTGCACATTTTGGAACATAACACGTAATTGTTTTATAACGATGTAAAGGTGCTTCTAGCATATTTTTTAAGCTATGACCTATAAACTTTTACATTTGCAAGTTAATCCAGTTTTAACCGAAAGCTTTAAGCAGTGTGACATGAAGGTTATATTCATTAAGACTAGGGAAGAGGGAGGCTTCACGCACTTATTGGCGGGTTCTTTATTTCGCGGGATCGAGTATTTTTCTTCGGCGCGCGCTCCCGTTTGCGCGCGCCCGTGTTTTCCTGTCACGTGGTTATTCTCCGTCCAATCATCAATGAGCAATAAGAGTCCAGGCGCGTTCCCGTCACTGTAGGAGAAGAGAGAGGGCAGGAGGCGCTAGAAAAACAAATATAGCCTTAAAAAAATCCCTGTAATCCTGTAACCATCTTACAAGAATCCACCCAAGATGTCAGAGGAAAAGCCAAAGGTGAGACCACGCCATGTTTCTCATGGACCCTTAGGTCCTGAGTGATGCCTGTGATCAGTAGATGCTGAACCAGTCTGTGAATGTGCAGTCTAAAATGGCCTGGTTTGCACGTTTCTCACAATCGGCGCAGTGTTTGTTTCGCAAATGAATGGGGACCACTATAGAGCGCTGGCGATGACAATGTGCGGCATACCGCATCCTAGACAGAAGTCACGCTAGTTGCCTTCTTGTTATATTTTATTTCGGTGTGTAATTAGCGCTGTTGTTGGTAATACGGTGATTGTCGTTTGCGGGGTTTTCTTTGTCGGAAGAGGACCACGCTTTGTCCGCAACGTCTGAAATGCCGCAACTACTACTGCGGCGACAACGGATCGCCAACGATAATGACGCACTGGGGGGGGAAAGGCCATGGCATCCACGCTGCATCTTTAATGTTGGTGCGATCCGTCCACAAAACGTCTCATCAAAACAAACCGCTAGCATTTATAGCCTAGTATGACGCTAAAGGAAGTCCACTGCCCCCCTCAGAAAGACTGGCGTGCCGCTAACGCGTTAGCCTGAAGCTAACAATGCTAGGAGCACAGTGTGTAACTTGCCATATATCAGCGCAGTGGTCTCGCCTGCAATGTCATGAACCCGTGACCGTATTTAAAACGTAATTTAATGCAACACCGATGTAGCCTACTCTTCAAGAGTGTCCCACGTCTCTTGTTTTATATAGGTCTATATAAAGTTTGTTATGTGCATCTCGGCCATTTCGCCTCACTTGTGGTGTCTGCACATCTGGCGTATGAACTGGGACCTAAGCATCCTTTCTGGCCTTGTCCTAGGAGGGCGTAAAGACGGAGAACGACCACATCAACCTGAAGGTTGCAGGCCAGGATGGATCAGTGGTCCAGTTTAAAATTAAGAGGCACACACCCCTCAGCAAACTAATGAAGGCATACTGCGAACGACAGGTAAGTCGATATATTTACTTGGTCAACGGTTTGAAAACATAAACATTGATTGATTGTTGTTGTTGTTGTGCTGTGCCAACCGTAGACACTTACTCGTATGTTGACTTTTGACCATCAAGCAGTGATATGGTTTGACGAGAAATCTTGAAGGTGTTTGAACTGTAAGATCTACCAGCCTGACTTGTTTTCCCTTCTCACAGGGTCTCTCAATAAGGCAGATACGGTTTCGGTTTGATGGCCAGCCTATCAATGAGACGGACACACCATCACAGGTTAGAGAAGGAGTCCTTATTGTTAACCAATTCACTGTTCATTGACTTGTCGTTCTACAAGCGACTTAGTTTCATACAAATGACTGTTGAGTCTTCGCTAATAATGATGCCTTTAAATGTTACTTCAGTTTCAGATACCTGCAGAAGTATTCAGTCTAAATGTGTTATTTTTAGTTAAGTATGCAAGTACTTGGAATAGCTGTAATCTGTTTGTATAAGACTAATTAAAGGTAGATCTGTGAATTTAGTTGAATTGACATCATGCACCATTGCGTACATTTTCACTGAAAGACTCGAATTGTACCAATTTCTTGTTTCCTCCTACCGCTGATCAGCTGGAGATGGAAGATGAAGACACCATAGACGTTTTCCAACAGCAGACAGGTGGGGTCTGCTAAGCCCCACCCACCGCAGTGATGGACACCTCCAAGCCCCGCCCCCAGCCACCTCCACTGTCCCTCTTCATGGCTACTCTCTTCAGCTTTTCTCTATTATTATTATTATTATAATTATTATTATTATTATTATTTCCTGTTTGAGGATGTCTGAGGTGTTTTTTTTCCCTTTTTGTTGTGTGAGATGTGGAGCCTCTCCATGCTGTTTGTACTCACAGCCAAGACTGAACTCTTAATCAAGTGAGCTGACTGTCTCTCTGCTGGCCAATCGCTACAACACTTCCTTAACCAACACTGCAGGTTTCCGTCGGACGAAGCAGTCTGTCGCGGGTGTCTGTGGCGTGTCGGCGCTTCAATCTTCTTCTGTAGGACGCTTCACATAGTTTAAAATAGTCAGTCATGGTTTACACATGCAGTCAATTGGGAGTCTCAGCCAGTCATTGTGTTCTTCCTGCCAGTCTATGATCACTGTCCTTGCTCAATAGAAGCTCTGTTTAAAGCTAGATACCAACGCTACTTCCTGTTTCGTTCTGGTTTTCTCCTGCACAGTCACCCATGTCTTGTTGGCTCGGCAGTGTATTTTAATTCATTGCAAGTATAGGTGCTTATTGCTAAATCCTTCTGTGTTTATTTTTTATGAAACTGTGTGCTGTCTCCCAGGGAGTCTGCATTGTTTTTGGTGTACAGGGGTGTCTAAAATTGATTCCAGATAATTGTTCGGCACTGGACCAAAACGACTGAACTTTGGCCAATCTTAAGGCGAAGCAAGAGCTGAACCTTTGGGTGAATAAGTCTTGTTTTTCAGCAGTGTGGTCGTATCAACTCATGGCCTGACAGTCCTGGAATGATCACGTCGTCGTCTTGTGGCCGACATAGATGGTCCAAATGAAGCAGAGAGTTGATGTGCACGCTTCTGAGGAGCAGCCCTGTTCTGGTTTGATGTGTGAGGGTAGCAGTATTCATGAAGAACCCGGGCTGCTCTCTGTGTATTGTTTGTGGGTCAATGCACAGTTCTCCAAGTTTCGGGAAAAACATGAGCAGACCACCTTCTTGTGGTTTCTACATGGTTGTGGGGGCAAAGGGATAGATGTGGACCCCGGTCTCCCTCATAGCTGTTTTGGGGTCATATGCCTCAGGCTAAGTTCACATGACGTTTTTGATGAGATTTTTCAGGATTTATAAATATTCAGAAACTGCTTCCCGTTTTTCCATCACGTCTACCAAATGAAGGTGGCTGCGTCACACAGGGAACTGCGTTAGATTAGACATATTGCTACCAAAAGCTCCGTTTCCCCCTTATCCCCTCCCCGAGTGTGAGAACAATGAGGGTATCTGCTGACCTACCTCTCACACGGGTGGTCACCATTTTTCCAAGAAAATTGAATTCCCTAATCATGGAGTGACAGTATTCCTAGGAGGGGGAGAGGATGGCTCCAGCAATAACCTCAATAGTATTTTTCTCAGACTTCATTCAGTGATGCATGAGCTTCTGTTGCAAATGGGTGTGGGGGGGAGGGGGGACCTCTGGTGTCGGGGGAGATTGGTGTTCTGTACCCACAGGTCTTGTCATGTTATTTGTTTCTCTACTGATTTGTACATTATTTGTTGTCTTTTACTACTGTATATCTACAATAAATATAGTTTGGTACTCAGCTCCCCTGTCGTGAGCCTGTCTTGTATTTTAACACGTCCTTTTATATTTTCCAGAAGCAACACATGCGCTAACTTTTAAATCTATTTATTCAGGTGTCTGAGGCACGATCTTTTTATGTTCTATATTTGGCTCCTGTGGGTTTTAATCAAACCCATTTGTCCAGATACGTGTCTTATCTCGTCATGATAAAACCAGTGGCGCTCAGCCTAACCGCCCGGCAACCTGCTCTACTGACTTTGAAGACTGCTTTGAATCCCACAAGCTATGCAAAAACACATGCAGCAGTCTCACTGGTTAGTGCTGAAGAGCACAGTTCCTATTAACACCAGCAGGGGGCGCTGGTGAAGTCCCATTTCACATGCCCTAAAAAGGTTGACAAATGGAAGAGCGTTCGTTATCAAAGACACAATCGTACATCACGTGTGCGTTATTAGATTAGACGCATATGTTTTGTTTGATATTCCAGATGAGTACATAGATTACACTTGCATGATAACGAGTTTAGCAGCGGTGCCATCTTCTCACGACCCTATGCCTACCCTAGGCCTACCAGCAGGTGTCCGCATCGGTTGATAAGTGTATTGGTCAGATTGAACAAGATGCGAACAGTGATAGAGGCTTAATCTCCGCGATTGCCATCTGATTAGTCAAACCAGGAATAAGGAAAAGCATTGGCGTGTGCTTAGTGTCTGCTCTGCTGAAACCACACGTTGGGCGGGCCTGGAAGTAGGCTTGACGTGATTGTTGAATGGAAAAAAGGGAAAGCAGTCATATATCTTAAATGTGGGGCAGGAGATTTGCCTTGTAAATGTTCCCAACTGATGAAAGGATTTAGCGACATCTGTTATAGCGACCAGACACATACACACCTATAGGCGGAGCGTTGCCTTCACAGTAAACCACCAAGCTTAAACATAATTACTGTTGCAAATCAGTTGAGAGATAGATGTGGAGGCCAATTGAGTGTCTATATGACTCTGAAATACAGCGTGCTATGAGAACGCTTACTCAGTTAAGGTAATTAATCCACTTAGTACGTATCACGTGAGCCAAGTAGGCATGGCCATCTTTAACCATCCTCTTTACAATGGATATACCGATACATTGTTTTAGAGGTAATATCAGTATCTGTAGCCCACATCTTCTATGTAAACACATGTTTGATACTTTAATATTGCTGCTATGCCCTAGTGGTGCCAGAAGGGCTAGGCCACACACACACACACACACACACACACACACACACACACACACACGTGTGTACAGTTGTTTCTCATAATGCAGAACATATATGAATATGTTTTTTATGTCATATGTTCCTCTCAGCCTCTCATCAGGCCTGTGGGTTTAGTTTTGTCTTAATGAAAGGACGCTGGGCAGCACATTTAGTGCCCGCGTAAATCATTTAATTACATGAAATGTGGTTTACCATCACATTGTGTTGCTGTGTGTTTATCGTCACGAGAATACCCATACACACATAGACA
>OMKP01004889.1:3613-19557 GCA_900302375.1 Bathygadus melanobranchus
GCTCCCCCATTAAGAGACTCACCCAGAGGAGGGAGGGGGGGTGTGTGTGTGTGTGTGTGTGTGTGTGTGTGTGTGTGTGTGTGTGTGTGTGTGTGTGTGTGTGTGAGAGCAACATTTACTCGTGCACTAACATTTACTCGTGCATCAGGGTCTGCCATCTCTGGAAGGACACAGCGCTCACATGAGAAGCCTGTCTGGCTAATCAGACCGTACCACCCGGCGGGTAAGAGGGGGGGGGAGACGGGATTATTTTGAATGTTATATTTCTGTATTTTGTTCACAAACGAAAATATTAATTATCATTATTATTATTGTTAAAATTATTATTATCTTAACTTCGTGAATTAATTATTGCTAATTATCTAACTAAAATGGAAGGAGTATCTGTATGTCTGTGTTTTTTGGATGAGCGGTTCTGAACAGGCACAGAACGGGCACCGCACTGGCAGGTGTATTTCTGAGGAGGGTTAGAAGTTGTTTAGGTGAGCGGTTCTTTAGAAAGCTACAAGCAGCAGCAGCAGCAGCAATACCTGAGGCTACGCAGTCGGTCCGTTTCAAACGGGCAGGGGCACGTTTAATAATGGTATGTCCCAGTTCTTGTTAACAGGGGTGATTGTCGCCTGGGCTGTGCAGACTGACCATAGTTCTCAGACTCCTCACATTTTTAGAAGTTTATTTAGCCACATTATTTTTCTTTGTTGATTGCATCCATCCAGGCCTCTGTAAATATTTTTTTTCATCTTGCCAGTACAAGCAAGAGCTCTTTGCAACTTCATTGTGGACTATTGTTTCATACACCATCACCAGAACCACTTAGCCTCATTCCCTTACCTCCTTGAACTCCTTGACAGTCTTGAAGTAGAGTCTCTGTTTGTCCAGGAGCTCCAGGTAGTCGTCGTTCAGCTGGTCCCTACGCATCTTGTTCTCCTGCTTCTTCTTCTCCATCTGAGGAACATTTCACACACACACCAAAGTGTTATCAAAAGCAGCTCAGGAAGCTATGGAGTTGTCCTTGAATCCCTCAGGAGGCTTGAGGGTTAAAAACCCAATCAGAAGGGGAATTAATTCTGGGTACAGACTGTAGACAGGTACGGACTTGATGTTCTTTCTGGGTACAGACTCTAGACTGTACATAAGAAATGGACATAGTCACCGTGACGTCACCCAGTGGTTTGTGGTTGACCGTTTTGAAGCCTTGAATTTGGCATTTTGCTGTCGCCATCTTGGTTTTTTGCAACCAGCAGACAGAAGTGAGCATGTGTGGACGTGGCGTTAGTACAACCAAACGCTGAACAAGACATTTTTAGGTGACCAAAATGTAACAATCATGAACTGAAAACACAATGTGAAAGGGTCAAAGTTTAAAGACAAAACAGACAACATCCAAAAACACAGGCATTCTCATTTAGGAACATTTAGGAAATGTTCACTGAGTGAATAAATCAAGTGAGAAGTAGGGTCATTTTCTCATCACTACCATACAATCGCGCTTCTTTTGCAACCGGTGGAGTCGCCCCCTGCAGGCCATTAGAAATAATGCCGGTTTAAAGCACTTCCGCATTTCCTTCATTTTTCAGACCCAGAGTTTGCCCCTCGGTACAGACTATAGACAGGTACAGACTTGATGTTCTTTCTGGCTACAGACTGTAGACAGGTACATACTTGATGTTCTTTTGGGGTACAGACTATAGACCGGTACAGACTTGATGTTCTTTCTGGGTACAGACTGTAGACAGGTACAGACCTTGATGCGGTTCTGCTTGATTCCCTCGACGATCTGCTCCATCTGCCTAAGGAACTGCTCCTTGGCGCTTGAGGACGACATGGCCCTGAAACAGAGTTATATCAAAACAGGTTAATTTTCCTCCGTGAATATGACACTCTCTCTAAACGCACACACATCTGTTCAAACTGTATCACTTGATACACAATACTCACTGTTGGAAGTTGTCATGAATGGAGTTCAGCAGATTCACCTGCAAAACAAAACAAACCAACACTACAAAGTCAAGTGCAGTTTGGATACAGGGGAACTGCTCTCGTGTTATTGAGTGGTTGATATGTCTTAAAGGTTATTTCATTGATCGCTTCTACAGGAAAACATACGTTTAGAATGAAAATGATGCATATATCTGATGTCATACTGCCTGCCTGGGGCCTCGGCGTGAGCTTACCTCCTTCTCCAGATACACCTTCTTGTCATCTAGTGTGTTGTACAGCGTGAAGAACTGTTTCGTCTCTTTATGGGTCGCAGACACTAGCAGAGAAGCCAGATAAAAACAACAACAAGGTTTTCTACATCTGTGCGATTTCCTGCCTGTATTTTTTCCTCAAAGCTTTATATTAAACGTGCTCAGACCTACCGCAGCAGGGTTGGGTACGTACCTTGGCTGTAGAGCTCTATGAACCTCTTCTGGTACTGGGTCAGCTCCGCCCGACTCGGCACCTCGTCGATCTTCCTCTGCAGGATGGCGATCTCCCGGTTCCTCCGGGCCTGCCGGGGGCAGTAGAGGACAACGTGACGCTGCATGAAGCTACGTAGCGACCTAGCATCCTGCCCGTGGATGTAGTACAAGAACCCGGGCCAGTCCCCCTCATCTGGTACCCATCTAGTCAACAGGGTACATGGGATGTACCAGCCGTCGTTGAGCGCGACACGCTACAAAAACCACCAAGTTATTTTCATCCAAACAGTACGATGTATGTTTATGTATATGATTATATGATTTCAACAACAACAACAATAACAACAGCAGTAGCTCAGGAGGTAGAGTGGTTGTCTGGCAACCGGAAGGTTGCTGGTTTGATCCCCTGCTCCCCCTAGCTAATTGTCGAGGTGTCCCTGAGCAAGACCTTAACTGTTCCAGACGAGCTGGTTGTTGCCTTGCATGGTTGACACCACCGTCGTTGTGTGAATGTGTGTATGAATGTGAGACAATGTAAAGCTCTTTGGATAAAAGCGCTATATAAATGCAATCCATTTACCATCCATTATAATAATAATAATAATAATAATGAACATGCCCACAATTTAAAATTACTATTTGAGTTGCCTGTTTATTGGGGTTGCTGGTCTAGGGTTGGAGAGGTTATTAATAACATTTAAAAGAGGACGGTTGTCCTCCGGTCACAATGGTTTATTTTGGTGATAAAGCGTTCTCATCGTAAAGAACAGTGAATAAAAGGTTTTGGTTGAATTACCATCAGCAGTCGGATCTTCTGCAGCTTCTCGCGGTCAGAGTTGTACTGTTTATCAATCAGCTGGTTCCTCTCCTGCAAGAAAAGAGAGATTATACACAACTTTCCAATGGGTTTTAAATACACCAGTCTAGTCTTCTAAACTAAAAGTCTAAACTGACCCAACTGAGGCTCAGTACAGTATTAAACCATTTAAGGTATGAAAGCGTCTATAGAACAATCCCAGTGAGTCGATATCTTATAGTTTCGACACAATGAAGGGACTGCTGAAGGTTCATCTCTCCTCACCATTTTCTCCTCTGTGTTTTCGCCTGACACCATCTTGAGATCCTCCATGTTCTGCTGCAGGCGAGCCATTTCCTCCTGAACAAAAACAAAACAACATTACATTAATTCAGTTCAAAAAGCAAGCAAGCAAATTATACAAATCATTTAAAAAAATAAAATAGACTAAATGCATTTCCTGCAGAAAATGCAGTGAGTGCTGTAGTGTAAAATGAGCTTAAACATATGTTCAATACATCTTTAAAGTTTAAAGACATATAGAACGTAACAGTATAAACAAACCATTTTTAATAATGTCAAATAGTTTGTATTTAAAACTGTTAAATAGCTAAACTCAAGTGATACAGTTTGAACCTAGGCCTTGTAGAAGTATTAGTGATAACATGTAGCATGTTAAGTAGTAGACGTAGCATTAGTAGTTGATAAGTACCAGTCGTAGAAGTACAATGAGTACAAGTAGTATTTGTATGATACAGTATCACTACAATACATAGTAGTATTGTTATGAGAAGTATTATTAGTATGAGAGTATTATTAGTATTATTACAATGAATACGTATTAGTATGATAACAAAGGTAAGACATTAGAGGTTCCAACTTGGAAAACGTGAAGTGTGATATTGATTATTATGCGTTCACATTAGTTTGTCAAGTTTAGGTCACAGACCGATATGGCTCATACTGCTCTGTGGAGTCTCATCTTTCATACATACGTATCGTTTGTATCGAAAAGATCATGTTCAAGTAGCATTAGCATTTAAAAACAGCCTACCTCATTGTGTGCTTCAGCTTAAGCAGACAATCAGCCATGTATGAAGAACCTAGCCTCAAACCATAGCCTCGTTCTCAAAAACTATAACTCTGACTACTATGAATGGACAGTCATGCTCAGTAGACTCGCATGTTTTGCGAGTGACATGTGTCTGTTATATATATATATGTATATATACATATATATATATATATATGTATATGCATACACACACATACTTATAACGTGTTCCTTTGAAGCATATAAAACACAACATGTGTTTTTGAGAGCATCTCTCTGTATGTGTGTATCATGCACGTCTACTCACTCTGCAGTGTGCACGAAACTCCTGCTCTTGGTGCTTCAGGCTCTCGTTCATGGACACCAGGGCCCTCAGCTTGTCCAGCAGGCTGGAGCAGAAGAAGAAGAAGCATGTTTTCATAGGTCATCATCATCATCACACACCAGGAACCACAGGAACATGAAGGACCAGTGGCGCCAAAGCAGTGACGGGAACTTGAACGACAGCACTACATTGACATGTGCTCAGTGTCATCAAGTAAGTTTGATTTAAAAATGTATTTTATTAAAAATATAATACGTTTTTTAATTTGTAATTACTTTTTAATTAATCAAATACAGAAAGGACATAGACAGTGAACATCAATGAAGGTCTTCTTTTGTTGAGTACTCGAGTACACAGACAATATAGACAAAGTGATCAGTGTTGAGTAAATATGAAGTATTGGATACACATGGAATGAGTCCAGTGTGGATCATGAACCAAGAAGACCAGGAGCAGACCACTCACCCGGTGTCCACCTGAGCCTCCATCTCATCCAGCGCCTGGAGCTCGGTGTCCAGACTCTCTGTGTATTCTGTGGCCTGGAAACACAACACAACACAAAACACTATAACCTGGCTCTGAAGTTTACTCTATAAACAGAGGGAACGTAGACGCCATCGAACGTAGCGCTCTACATTCCTGCCTATTATTTCCCCATTCATCGAGTGGAAGAAATGTTAAAAAACCGTTGCCCACTCACTGATATGACTGCGTGTGTTGCTTGTTATAATCCAAAGTAGTCTGGGCGGTGAAACAGACTATTTGCGAAAGTCTCCGCCGCGAAGCTCTCCACAGCCACACGAGGCCAGACCTACACCATCCAAAATTGTTGTGGTCCTTGAAACTCGCGGTGAGTTTGCAAAGTAGATCGCTACGTCTACGTGCGCTCGGTTTAATACTTCCGATGGACAGTTTCCAGCCTCCGTGTCATTCAGGGGTGGATCCAGGGAGTCTTACCTCTGTCAGTTTTGTCTTGGCCTCTTCACCGCCTGCCTTCAGCTCATCGTGTTTGGCTTGAAGCTAGAAAACACACACGGATAATATGTTTCAATTGTACTGTATAGGATAATATGTTACCAAGAGGGTGCTGTGAGGAAGTGTGTATTTTACACTTGGATTAAAAAGTGAAACTCCATTATAATGGAATCATCTGAATACATGGGATATTTAGGTGAAAACATTTTTTTGTCCGATTGTTTTCTCGGTTTTTCTCGCAATGTTTATTCGTTATGGGCCTGATGTAAAAGGACCTTTAAAGTAAGGAAACTGATTTTATGAGCTATAGCAGAGATTCTGAAAGTTCCTGAACTTCTGGAAAGTACTCCCCACTGAGTAGGGACTTTTTGGGGGGTAAAATAATGTCCCTGGAACTTAATTTAGACTGCGGTGGAAATGCCTCCAAAAGGTTCCCAGTTCCTGGGTCAAGTTCCTGCAGTGGAAACGTGGCTAGTAGTTGCAAAGCTCAGGATGAAGGACACTTTAGTGGCAGCAGTACGGAGGTTCTCCTGACCTCCTCCAGTTGCTTAGTCTTCTGTTGGATCTGTTTGTTGAGCGACGTCACCATCCTGCGGTGCTGCTGCAGGGGGCCGAACCGCTCTGAGCGCTCCTCGGACGACAGCTCCGACTGCTGCAGGTGGGCACGGAGCAGGGGAGGGTTACAGCATGACATTTGACAAATACACTGTTCAGTCACTTAGCATACTCTTTGAACCAAAATGGCTGATGGTGAATCAGTCTACATGTCATTAGGGAGCAGGTTAGGGCATCTTGTACAAGGATGCCTACACATAGGCGGGGGACAATGGGAATCAAACCCAGTACCTTTCCAACACCTTAGCCACTACGCTCACAAACAAACAAACAAACTGAATGAACACAAGTGGAATATGTTTTCGATAGAGCCCCGATGTTCTACAATATCACATATTAACATTCTCATTAAATTGAATAACAGTGGTGGTACCTTCTCTGCATACTCTGAAGCGATCTGTTTGATTTCCTCGGATTGCAGGCCTACGATCTGACCCACAGCACTCGCAGTCAGCCTTCCCTGAAACGACACACATTGAAAACATTGGTTGAAAAACAATACATATATTTCACTCTCCAAACTGCATGCACACACACACACACACCTTACTCAAAATGTATTTAATTACAAAGCACATTTTATTCATGCGGACGGAAGTCAATACAGACAGAAGTCTTACCTCCTCAGTCGCCATGGCGGCCATGTTGGTCATCAAGGTTTTGATGCGAAGCTGATGATTAAGATAAATAAAAAATCATTAATTAATCTCCTAGTTTTGTCTTTCTTAATCTAAAATCAAATGTCATGTATGGTGGGATTTAATCATATTGATTATGTGTACTTTTTCATTATACTTATTCTTTTTATACTTAGATTCTATATTTCTGTTATGTCCATATCATGTTGAATTCAAATATGAATATATTATGAAATATGAAAAATATGAATGTGAAATATTCCATATGACACTTTCTGTTACGACCTTCTGAAAGGCTACACCGGATTAAGGACCGGATTTGACTGGCTTCTTGTATTGTTGTCTGTTCTCCCGTTATCAGTACTGTTGATGTGAGATTGTGAGACGAAACGGTCTGCTGCCTCAGTGCTGCTGTGCTGTACTGTGATAACACCTGGCACTGATTGAGCGTCAAGTTCTGCGAAGTACTTCACCTCTTCTGCTGCCTCCAGGTCCTCCTCCTCTGATGTCTCTGTCATCCCAGGGGGCGTGGCCTGCACACCTGCAGCCAATGAGGCCTTCCGGTCTTCTGCCTGTGGGCGGGGGCAAAGGAAGAGAGGGAAAATGACCGGTGAATGGCAGTTAAGGCTG
Source organism: Bathygadus melanobranchus (assembly GCA_900302375.1). NCBI lineage: Eukaryota > Metazoa > Chordata > Actinopteri > Gadiformes > Macrouridae > Bathygadus > Bathygadus melanobranchus. The sequence continues at coordinate 11,052 of OMKP01004889.1, forward strand.
AAAGAATGTCTAAAGCTTATGTGGGTTTTTAATCTTAACTTACTTTGTCTTGTTTCGAATGCTTACTGAATCCATATCGTCTGAGGAAAGAAGAAATGGGAAGTAAAATTTTTAAAACTAATTGTTACTGATAAAAAAAAAAACCAACCAAGGCCGACAAGGCAAAACGACAAGCAACATTAGTTTTTTTTCCATGACAGAAACATACAAAAACAAACCATGCTACAGAAAACCACGACAGGAAACAAAAACAGGAATTTAATTAATGTCCTTTTTCATGTCTCTTGTGAACTGGCTTCAGGAAAACATTTTTACATTTTAAACAGTCCGTGCAGTGCAACAGCTAAGAGATTAATTCCCCACCAAGGTGGAAGAACGTCACTCGGACTACAGGCTGTAACGGTCATGCGTGGCTCCTTACAACGAATAAACTCCCAAAACAAGGTGTCCAAATCCACTCGTCAGGCGTTCATACTTACAGCAGGTTCTCTGACATTCTAGCACAGAGGTGGAGAAGGAGAGTTGGAGGTGAGAAGATGGCGTGAAGGTAAGGCAGGAAAGTGGGCACAATGAGACCAGGGCGACCATGTCAGTCCCCAGAGGGGTAGACAATTTGAACCGTATGTGTGAACGATTTCAATTACATCAAACACGCTTTTATTGTGACATACAGGCGGGGAAGCGTGTGACCTCACAGGTGTATGTAACAGAAGAAGGAGCTCGCCCTGATTGCTGTGGGAAAATATGAGGAATATTTGAGATGGCTCTCAGCTGAGGAAGGGTATGTAAGAGACAGGAAGACAGGAAATGAGACAGAACTAACCGATCAAGAGAATGAAAGCAGATGGGAGAGAATGAGAGAACAGGAGACATAGGGCAATAGAGCTACTGTTATATCCGGGCCGCAGCATCTCTCTCACACACACATCTACCTCATCATGAGACGCACGCTCTCGCTCCAGCTCACCTGCCGTATTCCAGTAGGGTGGAGTGAACGCGCGACTCCTCGTCCTGCAGCTCTCCAGCCTCCACCTGTCTCTTGTACTTCCTCCTTGGTTTGTACACTTCCTGTTCACCACACGCAGACCAAGTGAAACCAGTAATTAGCCAATCAGAGGTTTAGCAAATATTTTTTTTCCATCACACATTATTCAATGATAATTTACACAACAGATTACACCATTAGAAATGTTGCAAAGATAATAAGGAAACAGATGATCATATAAAATATCTATATATAAAATATGTGTGGAAATGTTACGTTCATATTCAAGTTTGAATTATATGATTTAATCCAAGAGCTCCACAACTCACAGATATGTCCAGGACAGCTTTCACTGCTCTGTCCTTCTTCTGGAGAAAGTCTTCATCCTACAGTATATAGAGATGGGAGGACAGACAGAGACAGAGACAGAGAAGAGAGAGAGATTAGTTGAGTTTCAGGATGAGACTGTCGCCGAGATGATCTTACGAAATAGGCGGTTACCTCTGGGAAGCTGTGGGTCTTGTGGAACTGGGCTATGGAGTAGGCTCGGACGTAGTCACCCATCTCCTCCCTGGTCTCTATGGCTCTCTTCACCAACCACTGATACCAGGAAACAAGATGGCCGACCAGAAGACAGATAGTTCATAGCTGATTTATAACTCACTATAGTACAAATAACAAATACAATTTTCTCTTTTTCCTTTTATGATTACAATACACTTTTTAAGAAGGTATGAAGTTATTTATTTGTATTAAATACATAACGTACATAAACATGGTGAGTCGTTCTTGTTTATAATTCCTCCTATTGTGTGTAATACGCTCACATGCCCGTACCTGAATCACAGGGAAAATGTGGATGAAATCCAAACCCTGGATTTGATGGGGCTCCAGGCGGTGTGGACACTTCATCTTGGGCAGAACACAAACGATCTTCTCTGTGAGAGCACTTCAGATCGACGCAGGAAGAGGGATGGCGAAGGATGGAGATATAGGGGTTATAGAGGACAGAGAGAGAGAGAGAGATGAAGATATGGAATCATTAATGAGCAAGTGGGGCTTAGGCATCTTGTTCAAGGCTGCCTACAGGTAGACTGTGTGGACAAGGGGTTTGAACCTAGTTATTCTCATGTATGCATGATTATCTGATTATATATGATTCTAGAACATATTATGTGTACAGAGCTGGAAGCTTAGTTTCTCCATTACACCGTTTCATGAAAACAGAGAATGCCTTTCACTAAACCCTTTTTTTCTTGGTGAAAAACACTCACATTTTCTGGCCAATGGTGGAGTTCTCCTGGAACAGTAGATCTACGTCGATGTCAAAGTTACATGTTGTGATACACCAGGTCATCCCTCCAACCACCTGGGAATCAGAAGATATAGGACAACATTAAAATGTGATGGATGAAATACAAGTAAGTAAAGACCTGACCTCAATCTCCTTTCTGTTGCATGTCTAATAGGTAGGCCTATATCCCGGCCGACATCTAACAGTGGGTGATCTGAGTCATGTATTCACTGTACAGTCAGTTTAATTACATGAGTTTAATATTGCAATTCAAATGTACCTAGACTAATACAGATATAGCTCTATAACATGAGTTCTAGTAAAATTGTGTGCAACCTTGAGCATTTCCTCATGGGATGGTATGCAACGCACATACTGTCAGTTCTATATAGACCTAGGGTTGGTCGGAGCTGCCCCGACCTGTATCTACTGCTTTGGCACTAACATAAAGCTGTTCTGTAACAACTGAGTACTACCTTGTCAAACGGCGAGAGTCCTTTAATTCGGGCCCTGAAATATCCAGCGGCCAACAGGAGCTCAAGGATCTCTGACAACTTCACATGCTGCTCTTCGTCCTCTCTCGTCTCCACCTGGACGACATGGACAGATTCAAGCATTAACACATGAACACAAGAATTAACACATCCAAGCAGCTGTTACCCAGCCATGTTACCCAGCTGTCAACAGCAGCAAATGACACTGACAACCTCTAATAGACATTGGCGACTGTATTATCCATTATGTGTTGTGTTGCATCAAATAATTGCTCTTCGGTCAAATAATTGCTCTTCGGTCCTGTCCCTGACCAAGACAGGACTGAGCGCTTGGACTTGGTCCCCGGGCGCCGCACTGATGGCTGCCCACTGCTCCTGGCTTTCCCTGGGGGAGGAGGGCCGGGATGGGAAAAACGCAGAGAAGGCATTCCACCGGCGACGCTGATAATTGCATGTGCATGTGTGTGTCGCGCTCACAGCTTGTGTGTTCGAAGTGTGCATACCGTGTGGCAAATAAAAGGACCAATGTCCTCTGATTGATAAGTTAGCGACGTCACAGCCTGTTGACTTGACATAGCGCCCCCAGAAGCGTTTACACAACAATTCCGTAAAGCCCAACAGCTTAACCTTGCTACGATATTACACAGGCACACAAACGTTTCTTACCTGGATGAGGTTGCCTTCTTGGTCGTACTGGACACCTATTTTAGAGCCTGTTCTCACTCTTTGGAAAACAGATGTGGCCGCCATGTTGGATGGATGTCACATGATCAGAGCATATGACAGGCAGAAGGTATCGTCACCTAACACACGTTGTTAAGTGATTGTATGTTATTATAAACAGGTGGATGAAACATGGATGCAATGAATAGATTTCAATTGAAACGTGTTATTACTGTATGTATTTTTGACAAGAAGTATTATTATTATTATTTGACCACATGATGACGCTCAAACACTGATGAAAAAGGTAATTGAAGAAAGAACCCGGAAGAAATTGTCAGTGTTAAAAACAACCAAAACCAAATTGTTTTATTCAATGAAACTTACAAAAAAATGCTACAGAAAAGCACAACAGGAAATAAAAAAATGAGGAATGAACGTTTTAATATATTTTTGTCGTAAAGAATAATAATTGTTTTTATTGTTTGTGCACATATATATGGCACATATATAATAACACATAATTAATACGTGTTTTTTCAAAGGCTTTATTTATTCGTGTAAATCTAAGTAGGTGCTATTATTTGTCCAGAGGATGGCGCTCAAAGATCTGTAAAAGTCAAGAAGGACATTTTGCGACAGTCGGACGGCTTAGTTTCACGACACAGGATCGGACACCGGCACACGTGTGTACATTTTGCTGGCGTTGAGTCCTCTATGGTGGAATCAACATGGCTAAGATAGTAAAGAGTAATAAAGTGCGTATGACAGGTACCAAGAAGACACCGGACAAAAAGTTAGGTGCCAAGAAGACACCAGACAAAAAGACAGGTGTTAAAAAAAGAGAAAAGAAAAGGAAATCTGGCGAAAAAAGCAAAGGTACCCTAAAGACAACAAAAAAAGCTACGATAGAGAAACTAGACTTGGATTATGTCGAGGATGACGAATTGCTCGCCGAAGGAGAGGAAAACATCCCAAGTGAAGACGAAGAAGGTACGGATGATGAAAGAAAGCATCAAAAGTTGCTGGAAGCAATCAGTGCTCTCGGGGGTAAGAAAAAGAGAAAACTTGCCGAGAGATCTGAAGCAACGATTCAGATTTCTGAATTCTCCGTCGATGCAAAAGGCGAGGGGGACAAAATCAACTTGTCCGACCTGATTCAGACTATTGCAAAAACTCCCGCTGTCTCTGCCCAGACAAAGTCACACCTTAAAAAACTTAAACTCAAGGAAAAAACTGTCGATTCCCCTCTAAGCAAGCCGGAGACCGAAAGAATTCAGAGAAACATTGCCTTTCAGAAAACTGCCGAGGAGGTATCGCGTTGGCAGAGCATTGTCAAACAGAACCTAAAGGCAGAACAGCTGGTGTTCCCTCTGAACCAGGAAGCCCCAGGTCCCAAACCCTTAGAGCAGGTGGTCTGTGGCTGGAAAGCCAGAACCCCGCTGGAGCAGGAGATATTCCGCCTGCTGTCCGTCAACAAGCAGCCTATCAACAACCCCGTGCTGACCCCCATGGAGGAGGAGTCCCTCAAAGCCATGAGCTTGGAGGACGCCAAGATCCGGCGTGCAGAGCTGCAGAAGGCCAGAGCTCTGCAGTCGTATTACGAGGCCAAGGCCCGCCGGGAGCGGAGCATTAAGAGCAAGAAGTACCACAAGGTACAAAACAAAGCCAAACGTAAAGACTTTGTCAAACAGTTTGACGAAATGGTGAAAAAGGATCCCGTTGGCGCCCTGGAGGAACTGCAGAAGCTGGAGCTCGGTAGAATGAAGGAAAGGATGTCGCTCAAGCACCAGAACAGCGGCAAGTGGGCCAAGTCGAAGGCGATCATGGCCAAGTATGACGACGGCGCTCGCAAGGCCATGCAACAGCAGCTGGAGGTCAACAAAGACTTGACCCAGAAACTGACGACCTCGTTCAACGACGACGATGACGGGGAGGACGACGGAGAAGCGCCGGACCCCGACCTGCTTCCCGACTTTGTCAATGACGTGGAGACGGGCCTGGACCCAGCCAATCCCTGGATGAGAGGCAAGCTCTCTAAGGATGCAGCGGCAGATGTGGGTGAGCCCACCACGCAGGACCAGACCACGAATGCCGTCATCGTCATTGAGGACGAGGAGGAGGAGGAGGAGGAAGGCCCGGAGGAGACGGAGGAGGAAGTGCTCCTCAGACAGTTCGCAGAAAGGCGTAAGCAGCGCCAGGCGATGGAGTCGGAGAATGAACCAGAGACGAACGGAGACGTGACGATGATGTCGACGGAGGAGAACAAAGCTGAAGCTGAGAAGGCTGCGGCGTCTGATGCTGATGAAGAGGAGGAGGAGGAGGAGGAATTGACCATGTTCACAAACCTGTTCCAGGAGCTCACAGACAGCCGCAAGGAGGCCGATGCAGCAGCCGCGGTGGCTGAAACGTGTGAGCCCGAGTCGGCTCATTTGCAGCAGGCCATGTTTAGAATCAAGAATCTGGAGGACATGGAGCTTCTGGACCAGGAGGAACAAGACCAGCCAGCTGAGCCCGATGCTGAGGAGCCTCCGCCTGCTCCTAAGGAGAGCGAGGGAGGGGACAAGAAGAGGAAGCGAGGCATAGACCTCAACGAGGTCCTCACAAAGGAGGCCAAGGTCATCCACGTTCCGTTGGCCCCTAAGGGCGTGGAGGATGCAGACGGGGCGGCGCGCGGCGAGGAGGAGCAGAGGGACGTCATCAAAGAGGCGTTCGCCGGCGACGACGTCATCTCCGACTTCCTGAAGGACAAGCGTCGTGAGGAGGACGCGGGGAAGCCCAAGGTGGTGGACCTGACCCTGCCTGGCTGGGGGGAGTGGGGGGGCCTCGGGCTCCAGCCCTCCCGCAAGAAGCGCCGGAGGTTCCGGCTGAAGACGGCGCCACCGCCTCCCAGGAAGGACCACGCCATGGCGAGCGTCATCATCTCCGAGAAGCGGGACAGCTCCGTCAGCATGCACCAGGTGGGCGCGCTGCCGCACCCCTTCCTGCGGCCCGAGCAGTTTGAGGTCACCGTGCGCTCCCCCGTGGGCGCCACCTGGAACACGAGGAAGACGGTGAAGAAGATCACCATGCCCAAGATCGTCACCAAGGTCGGCGCCATCATCCAGCCGATGAGCCGCGACGACCTACTGAAGCACACCAAGAGGCAGGAGGAAGACGGCACTGGAGGCGAGCAGAAGAAGAAAAATGCGCCACAGAGAAAACGGTCACACAAACGACAGAAAAAGAATAAGAACTGAGCTTTTTTCCCCCCTTTGTTTTTTTTAACCATATTTCTCTAAAGGAACATCCAGTTTCACCTTCTAGATGTTGAACTCTACCCGGTGTATGGGTTTATTAAGTCTGTTCACTTGAATCCACTGTTAGGAGATCTTTATCCTTGATGTGTGTTCATATCGTTAATGTAACTAACTGTATTGCAATCCTTCAGTTTATGATTATTAACTTTGTGGAACTAATGCAAAACAATTTTCTCAACTAATGTGAACACATTTTGAATAAATTCCTTTGCTGGAGTTAAAGTATAGTGGTTGTGTGTTAAATGAATACTTATTATAGGAACACATGACCAAATGGTTGACAGTATTTACAAGTCAATTCTAATGTGTAACTCATTTTTTAACAAAATACATTTACACTTTTATGCTGTTTGTGATGCAAATGCAAATGATTTGATTGATTGACTATGCAAGTTATGTTGTGTTAACTTGAGGCATCAAGTTAAAACACCTGCAGTAGGATCAGTGATGTGCAGAGAGGGATGGTTACAATGCCCTCTGGACCAAACAAATGATTATGTAAAATATACATAATGAATAATAATACATAAACTGCTCAAGTTATTTATTAGTTTACGTGTACACATCTGTTCCATATCAGTTTAATTATATGTCAATTATATATAACGGGACAATCTTAAGCATTACAATATTCTGTTATGTACATTTGGACCTGAAAGTAAATGACAACAGACATGCATATGTACAATTCTAGTGTCTCCAATCTTGTGTTACACAAAATCAAGTGAACTTGCTCGGCCTCTAAAGGTGTGCAGATAGCCCTGCAAAGAAATCATTGTGTTTGGACAAATGCTTTCTGTCACCACCAGGGGCGCTACGGTGCGGCTACTCAGAGACGTCTAAACGTCTCATCCAGGTGAGATGAGAACGCCTGGGGTCGAGGTTAACAAGTAGGTATCAGTTGAAGTTTGCATTAGATTAGTTCTAGGGGACTACTTCGTTTGGCAGCAAGGTCAATACTAGGCTCATTGGCTAAAGTTAAAAGTTGAGCATGCAGTAGGTAGCTCAACAACTATACTTTCAGTGAAACACGAACACTTGTTAAATGTCAAACGCAAAATGATAACCTCAAGACTGGTGCTTTAATCCAGCTCGTATTGTGCACTTAATCGTTTTATGCAATATGTTGAAAATGACAGCACTGATCTTTAAGCACTGCCAAGTGCTTAACTTACTAACTTTCTTTTTGCATTTCAGGCTACCCCTGTTGTCAACGTGACAGCAGACAGTAGATGATGCATAAGACCATGAGGTATTCCTAACTCCATCCAGCTTCACAGTGTGTTATTAACATTCCACCACCGTGTGCATGTCTTCACAGATGATAGGTGAACTCCACACACAGATAGGAGCTGAGGCAGCAGGTCTCTGATGCTTGCAGTGGGACCACGCTATTTCCAACCATTACATACCACATACTCAGAATCGATAACAAGGCAACCATACAGACCAGAGAGTCTCAAGCCGTGCCCATCCGCCGTTGAATGACCGTGAATCTCACACTCTGCGGTCTGAAGAGAGAGGGGGGGAGCATGTTGTTTTTTGACACACTATCTAACAGTGCCATTTTTAGAAGTTTTTGGTCCACTTCTTTCCTTCGTGCTCTTTCGCTCAAGTGTTGATTTTCAATACATTTGTAAGGCTCGCGCGGCCTTGTCTGAAAGAAAAGCCATTACAGTTGGGTTAAACCTTCACACATGGGTGAGAGTGCATGCGTTGGCACCTGACGTCTCTGTATTTCACGTGATAGACACTCTATTAAAGTGTGTGT
>OMKP01004889.1:19996-35999 GCA_900302375.1 Bathygadus melanobranchus
AGTGCAGCGACTTGAGCCAGCCAGCCACAGCGGGCTAAATGGACAGGCACTCCCTCAAGATGGAGCATGTATTTGTCTGCATGGCACCCATTTTGCGAGAGCCGGTCAAATATTAGTTCTGGAGTGAAGGAAGAGGTTAAATAGGCTAGAGAGAGAGAGTGAATACGCAGAGGTGTAAACACACTGTGGCTAACGTACCGTACACTGAGGCAAGGAGAATAGCAGGGGGCAATACCAGAAGTAATCTGAATCATGTAATAATAATATGTATGTAATAATAGAATTACAATAAGTAATTGTTGCTGCTTGCTGATTGATAGGCCCTATTATATATATTTTGCTCCAAGGCCGGCTATGTTTGTCTGCTCCTAGGTGTGACATAGGCCTATGTAAAACACAGGCTCCTCACGATAAGACATTTCTAGATGTAGAGTCGGCCTAATGAGGATACAAATAAGATAGTTGTTCCTTATTTTACACACATGGTGGATTTCCTATTGCCTGTTCTGTCTGTATCTCTTCTGTAGCCTACATTCCCACAGCCTTTGTAGCGCCAGAAACAATCTGGAAGAGACTTCCATTCCCTCCCTTAATACGAGGCTCTCTCCCCCTATCCCCCCACCCCTGTGCCTGACAGGTGTAAGATTAACTTAGTTAGGTGCTAACCTGCTCATGCGCGGCAAATTAAATTAATGGAACAAATTTCCCTGCTAATTAAGATGAAAATACGTGTCAGTTGTAACCTTGCAGCACACTAATTATGTACAAATGATTTATCATCTGTTTCGTTCTGAATAGCAATGTCTCACCTCTCCGATAGCCCTGGCTGGCTGTTAAGAGATGGCCGCTGATTAACACTGACAGCTTGCGCTGCGGACGAGAGCCGCGCCGATGGCAGCCAATGGCAGAGCGGCTGGCCTGCCGCCTCCCCTCCCTCCTATTAACCCACGTCGAGTGTGCAGCTGAGCGGCGCTGTTCCACCGCCTGCCGTCTTGTTTCGCTCTCCGCAATGAAAATAAAAGTACAAACCCAGGGACCGCCTGGCTCCGGCTGGCTCCGAGGAGGGGATAGGAGAGGAGGATAGAGAGATGGTAAATGGAGAATGGGTTCTACGCAGAGAGTGTGTGTGTGCGCGTATGTGTGTGCGTGCGCCGACATGATGGCGATAAGGTGTTCTAGAAATGCTTTGCTAACACAGACCCTAAACCGGATTCTAATGAAACCCTAACAGCACATGTTACACCGACCGCCTCGATACAAGTCTTTAATAGTATTTAATAAGTACAAACAAATGGGGTCCCACCCTGACGCCGGCAGGTGGCGCAATAGGTTAAGCCAGTAGCCACATCCCATTGTAGAAATTCCTGTGGGCTAAAAATATCAAAACAAACAGGGTTTATAATACAATTACAGCCTAACTGGGCTATTCCATCTTCTTTTCTGGTGCCTTGCGACTACAGATATATTTCAATGGACACCGGCTCTGATTAGCATTAGAATCGGGGTCCCTTGTGGGGGAGAAGAGACACTGGGCGAGCTGTAATCATTGTTCCGCAGGCTGGCTCACCAGGGATATCACTGGCTCCGTCATTATCATTCAATATGCCACACACACACACACACAGCTCAGTACGGCTTCCACTCCACTCGCGCCAGAACCCCGGCCATTTGCATTTCCGCCTGGCGGTCCAGATTCCTTGCCAGACAGTGATGAACTGGCTGCATTGCCGTGGCCAACAGCACCGGCTTCAGTTTAGCAGAGCTTGGCGATGAGTGGTGTATTTTCTCCTCGCTAACTGCTTTTAAAGAAAGACAAGAGCTCTGTCTCTTTGTCTTCCCCTCGCTCTGTTTCGCTCTATGTCTCATTTTCATGGCGATTCCTCTGCAATTGTCTTTGAGTGCGTCTCTTCAAAAACGCCGTGTAAGGCTGTCTAATCCACTCATTAGGGATCATCTGACTCCCCATTAGGGCTTGGGTTCATTAAGCCGGCGCTTGTCCTGCAAGTGCCGTCGCTCGCGTGGTATTTGCATTGTTGCTGTAAATAATTTGTGTCGTACTTCATTGTTCGGGGTAAATGTCAGCGCGTGTACCGCAGGGGGACGGAGCCCAACACACATGCCTGGGCTGGTTCTACCCTTTCTGCTGGAGCTGTCTTCAGCCCCACCGCCCCTGCCTGCCCTCCCCTGCCGGGCAACACGCAGCACGGCTACAGATGTTAATGCGGCTTCACGTGGCGACAGCCAGAGAAAGAGGAGTGTCAGAGAGGTCATGTGTTGGAGGTGTTGTTGGATTGGCCGTGTCCGCATGTTGACACGGGCGTCTGGATTGCATCTCCCCACCGTGAGCATGAAGGTCAATACATGTAGGCCTACATATGGAGTGATGTGTCACCGTTTTTTAAAGAATATTTATATTGAATGGCCTTGATCGTCACATTTTTGTGAAAAATAAAAAAATAAAAATCTGTGCATTGTAATAATGTCGGGAAAATGTTTTCATTTCAACCAAATGTACTTATGAACACATTACATTCATGCAGCCATCGTTGCATCGCATCTCTGCCTTCCTGTTCACCAGGTCTCTCCCCTGTTCACCGGGTCTCTCTCTCTCCTGTTCACCGGGTCTCTCTCTCCCCTGTTCACCAGGTCTCTCCCCTGTTCACCGGGTCTCTCTCTCTCCTGTTCACCGGGTCTCTCTCTCCCCTGTTCACTGGGTCGATCTCTCTGCCCTGTTCACCAGGTCTCTTTCAATCCCCTGTTCACCAGGTCTCTCCCCTGTTCACCAGGTCTCTTTCAATCCCCTGTTCACCAGGTCTCTCTCCCCTGTTCACCGGGTCTCTCTCTCTCTCCACTGTTTATCAGGTCTCACTCTCCCCTGTTCACCAGGTCTCTCTCACTCTCTCTCTCCTGTTCACCAGGACTCTCTCTCCCCTGTTAACTGGGTCTTTCTCTCCCTTGTTCACCGTGTCGCTCTCTCTCTCCCCTGTTCACCGGGTCTCTCTCTCTTCCCTGTTCACTGGGTCTCTCTCTCTCCTCTGTTCACCAGGTCTCTCTCTCCCCTCGTCACCGCTCCCATAAGTGACAAGAGGCAGCAGGGACACGACTAACCTTCCTCTGCATCACAGCTACTCAGGGATTGGTGCATGTGGCGACACGGGGGAGGGGGTTAGAGGTTAATTACAGACAACAGAGAGGTCAGGGGGCCTATTATTTTGGGAGCTGAGACCTGCAACGGTCCAATAGGGATGACATTTACGAGGGGGGCTCCACCCCTACACCCTCCTGGCTGCACCCTGCCTCTCCTCTAGTGCTCCAACCCCACCCTCCAGAACCATCACTCACCTCCCTTGCAGGGAGCAGGCAGGGGGGAGTCACACACAGACCCCAGCCATCTGATAATGAAAAGACCCTTAACGTTCGGCGCTGGCTGGATGATAAATGGTATCTCTGGCTGTCCTCAGCCAGTGTCAGGGGGCCTCCAAATAGCCCCTGACAACTAATTGAAAGACCCCATATCCTCCTTTTACCCAAAAGGCTTCCTTTATCACTCTAATTATTGAGGTTAAGGGCTCGTCCCAGGGGTATTATGGGTAATACCACAAGTAGGATCTGTGGAGTCAGCCTATTATTCAAACAACATGTAATAATGATTGTAAATGAGTGCCTTGTCTACAAATTACACTCGTTTTAATTATTCAGTGTGATATATGTATTCAAAATATCTAACAGAATGTTCTGTGATGGAGCCATATTTTCGTTTGATTCATCTTTTGTATTGTTATTTTAAAGTTGTTTTATTTGTTGTTATTGTGGGGTTACTTCCCTTGCTAAGCAGTTTTGCATTAAAAGTGCTGGATTAATAAATGTAAAAATTAAAAAAAAAAAAATTATTGATTGAAGTGGTTTCTTCACAAGTGAAGCAGGTGTCATGGCGGCACAGTAAGTACCCTTGTAGCTGTTTGAGCCTCACAGCTCTTCAGAGACATTCGATTCCTTAGCCTGCTCCATTTCAGTGCGTGGGCTGGTGTGTACTTTTATAGACCGGCAGGTAAAGCCATGTGTGGAAAACAACCAGTGCTTGTATGTGTGACCAGTGTGTGTGCGCGTGTGTGTGTGTATGCCACAGTCATATGCAAAAAAATACATAAATAAACAATGAGTTTTAAACCATAATAATAAAAACATAGCACCTTTTAATAAAAGTAATGAAGTGCTTCACCTTAAAACAATGAAAACAATCACCATGAATACATGTGATATAATCAACAAAGGAATAAAAACAAGTTAAAAAGAAAAGTATAGGCATGGTATATGATCAAAACATTTGCTGTGGTCTTGTGTAGTAGGAAGAAGAAACACTATATAAATAACGTTTGTCTCTTTGTCTGCATTCATATCAAACTGCCTCTTCGGCCTTTTCAGTTTGCTCTACAGTCGAGCCACATCTCTACAAGCGCGAGAGTTCACACTCTCTCCCTCTCTCTTCCTCCATCTTTCATTCACGGCACTCTCTCCCCCCTCCCCTCATCTTTCACAGTTTGTCTTTTTTCCTCCCATCCCTGTTCCATCTCTGCCATATTTGATTTGCTGCTGTGAGCTAATAGGCTTACAGAGGTACAGAGGTGAGGCAGCCACTGTGTGGAGTGGCTCACACTTAATCCTCGCTTCCATTTACACAACATTCTGTATTATTCAGCATGCCCGTGCATGCTGCTCGTGATGCGGTTCTGGGGATTATATTTGGCGACACAATAGTGTGATCATATACACAGGCTAGAACATCCATGGCTCAGCCATTCCAATGCACAGGGATAGATGAGCGCAAACTTTATCGTACTTCATCAAGTTTGATGTTATGTGGTGAACTAAAATGCATTAAAAAAAAGACCCCACTCTGTGTTTGTGTGTGTGTGTGTGCGTGTATACTAAAAAATAATTCGATACATATATTTGGAATTCATTTTTACTTTACTTGTTGATGCACACATATAGAAAGAGATAGAAAACGATACAACAATAATGCTTATGTTAAGCTTTAAAGCAGAATTGGAGCAATCCAGATAACAATGAATCTAAAAACAAAACTCTTAACCCTAACCCTAACCCTTTTATTTTGGTGGCGGTGACGCGTCAGACCTATGAGTCATATGAGGTTACGTCATGGCTGTAGAAGCTGATTGGCTAGCCGGTCGGAAGTATCCTACGCCTATCCTCTTACTGCCCTTGTTTTTTAACCAACATATATAGATACTAATAGTTGTATTTTTTGAATGAAATATAGGACTTTCTTTGTAAAGGGTCTCTTCACCATAAGGTAAGCGTTACTATTTACCCCAGCCAGCATAGTCCGCCCGATCACTAACAATGACAAATGTTAGCCTTGTTTTCAAGCTAACCAGTATGAGGCTAGATACCTGACTGTATTTAGTTCGTTCAGTTGTTGTTATTTCATTTCCTTATTCGCATTATGTTCAAAGTACAGTGATGCAACTAACTTACACTACAGTTACTGATGCAATAAAGTAGTTTTGCTTGAAACATTTTAATAATCGGTGTACTCGGCTGAACATTATGACATTAGGCCTAGTTATCGAAGCGCACGCCTAAGTCTCAGATAACATCCAACCCCGTCGTTAATTGCAGAGAAAGGTCTATAATTAATATGCTTTATTTCATTAATGCTAGGCAACATGAAACCAGCCCAGCATGACCTCATCCGAAACCTAATCTCGTCTATTTATATATTTTTCGCAGCCCAACTGGAATGTCATCAGAGGACAGAAAGCTCACAGGTGGATCGCAACAACAGGCAGCTTTGCATCACCCTCATTTGGAGGACTACGGATGTCCCGTACACTGACCGCCATGGCCGACAGCAGCCCGCAGCCCTCCGGGTCTGAGCCGTTGGCGCCACCCGCTCCAGGACCCTATATCTCGGCCATCACCAGCAGGTGTGTTCAGTAGGCATCTTGCATACCCGCAACACCAGATTCATGTACATACATGTATACATACATCTTCTTTATTATTGTTTGGTATGTTATAGGCCTACCCGCCCACGTGGATCTGACAATCAGGAAACGTGTCTGTTAAAGTGATTCGATTTGAATAGAACTTAAATAACATGCACAAATGTTGATGGAAAAATTAATGAACAATTGAAAAAGTCACATTTAATTAGTTTTCTTTTAAACTGGTGTTGATGGCATGTGCACTCTATACGCCCTCTTTGGGCTAGTTTGGTACTATGTTGGATGCTGAAACGTGCTATGTTCTGCTTGTGCTGTGCAATTACAATAATCTAATCTAATGTGGACTGCAGGACCGCAAACCTGGTGATCCGGGGGACCATGTTGTTCTCGGTAGGGGTCTTCCTGTCGCTGGTGCTCAACCTCCTGCAGGTGCAGAGGAACGTCACCCTCTTTCCCCCGGATGTCATCAGCAGCATCTTCTCCTCTGCCTGGTGGGTGCCCCCCTGCTGTGGCACCGCCTCCGGTGAGTTCAACACACAGAGAGAGAGGGGTGTGGGGTACCAGGGAGGCCTCTGGGTGTTACCCATTTGTAACATAACTCTACCTGGTCAGGGCTCAAGACTGCAGCATTTATTAGGTGGATGCAAGGTCATTTTTTCCTAGGTCGCACCAGTGCCAGTAAACTAAAGTGTTATTTGTATAATCAGGGTTCCCAAACAATGTAATAGGGGCCACCTGTATCCTATTTTGTCACCATGTAACAACATAGGGCTGACGCAACTAGGGCTGCACGATAAGAGCAAAACATGTGATATGCGCTTATGTAATATTGCGATAACGATATGAATTTCCAGTGAATTGTGTATAAGTATTGTGTATACGTGTGCACAGATATTATTATAACATTATTCATGTTTTCAACCAAGTTTAGAAATGAACACGCGAAAAAGACGCCATCAATACTTCCATACCTTTTAAAAAGTGTAACATATTTTTCTAAAATAAGCAGTTTGTAAAAACATTGTAAAAACGGTTTCATTAAAGCCTTAACACCGCATTTGCATGTTATATGATAAAAGTTATCCAAAATTAGTTCAATCCAGGAATAAATAAATAGCACTCAACATTTGCTGATAGATTTGGCAAGTAGGCCTACTGACCAAAGAAATATAATTTTTTGGTCAATAGGCCAAAAAATAGATACTTGACTTAAGAACATTTTAAATCAACTTTTGGAAATTCTATTTCCATAATTTTAATTCAAATTCTAGTTATTTTCAAAAATTCCACTTGCACATGTGCTCTGAAAGATGGAGGCACTGTAGAGCCCTGCACGCACAATTTAGGTGTTGAGGCACCGGCGGTGCAAACATTATACAATTATAATACGACAAAGCCCAAATAAGGGGTGCCACCAAATTAAAAAGCTGAAAATGTTAGTCTTGATCCCTGCTGGGCATGTAAATTCAATTGTATGTGTATAGCCCCTAATCACAGTCTCAAAGGGCTTTACAGGCCATATGTTTTTGACACCCCCTAACCCTAGCCCCAGAAAGGGCAAGGACAAACTTTACGTTAACATCACATGTTAACTTAATTAACAAGGAAGTAAATGGATTATTTATATAGCGCTTTTATCCAAAGCACTTTACATTGTCTCACATTCACCCAGTCATACACCGACGGTGGTGTCAAACATGCAAGGCTACAGCCAGATTGTCGGGAGCAGTTGGGGTTAGGTGTCTTGCTCGGGGACACTTAGACAATTAGCTAGGCGGAGCCGGGGATCGAACCAGCAACCTTCCAGTTGCCAGACAACTGTCTCTACCTCCTAATCTTGAGAAGGAAAGGAAAGTAGAGTGGGGGATCCCTCAGGAATCTTGAGAAGGAAAGCAGAGTGGGGGATCCAGGGATGGTTTGGAGCACAATGGGTGTCGTAATGGACCTGCAGAATAGTATTACAAGCAAGCATCTGTCGTCGTGATGGTCTGATATAGTAAGGAATTCCTTATTTTAGTTTAACTGGTCTCTCTCGCTCTCTCTGTTTGGTTCTCTCTATCCCTGGTGTTCTCTGTCCCTCTCTCTCAGCTTTGATTGGCCTCCTGTACCCCTGCATCGATAGCCGATTGGGCGAGCCCCACAAGTTTAAGCGGGAGTGGTCCAGCGTGATGCGCTGCGTGGCCGTCTTCGTGGGCATCAACCATGCCAGTGCTGTATCCTCATTTACTTTTTCTAGAGGCAAACTCTGTACGTTTTCTTCAGCACCTGGCTATTGCTAATGAGTGATTAGTGATGAAATCCCTTCATTTCCCAGCAGTTGATTATCGAATGGTCAACATCACCATTACTGTGTTCACGAGTGTCGTGTGACCATATAGGCAGTTTGAAAGTAGGGCTGGGCAATTTATCGCTATTATATCGATATCATGTTATGAGACTAGATATTGTCTTAGATTTTGGATATCGTGATATTGCATAAGTGTTGTCTTTTCCTGGTTTTAAAGGCTGCATTAGAGTAAAGTGATGTCATTTTCTGAACTTACCAGACTGTTCTAGCTGTTCTATTATTTGCCTTGACATATCCACATTACTGATGATTATTTATCAAAACTGTCATTTTTGTACATAGGCGTATACAAAAATTTGCTTTACAATTTGGATATTTTATATAAACTATTTATTTATTGAATTACCAGAAAACATGCTAAATTGTGACTATATATTGTTATTGAGATATTATATTGCCTATATCGGGATAGAGGATTTTGGCCCAGCCCTATTTGAAAGGCGCTAGTGGGTAGACATTCCGATAATGACCCATTCAACAGCCTATTATTGCAGGTTTGCATGCTTTATTGACCCTCAGATCCTTGACTCCAGTGCGTCTCTCAGAAAGTGGACTTTGCCAACAACGTTCAGCTGTCGCTGACTCTGGCGGTGTTGTCGGTCGGCCTGTGGTGGACCTTTGACCGCTCCCGCAGTGGCTTCGGCCTGGGCGTGGGCATCGCCCTGCTGGCCACATTGGCCACCCAGCTGCTGGTCTACAACGAGGTCTTCCAGTAAGGACACAACACACGCCTAACAGCAGCACAGTAATGACGCCTTTGTACAGATACTGTATAGAAAGAAGTGGACATTTAAGAAATAATCACAGAGAATCACAGGGTAGGATCAATACACCCCCTTGAAGGTATGTTTTTCTGCCAATTACCCTTTTCGTCAGCACAAAACATTTTGGGGAGGGGAAAAAAATAATTAGGCTTACAAATGTTAAAAACCAACATGACCCTGCTGGCTTCATGCTACTTTTAGCTAATGTCTCCCCTTAAAAAGCCAGAGGGGGTCAGCACTTGGGCACATAAATACCTCTGATGAAAACATTTGGGTGTTTCTGTTTTAGCTTTCTTTTTTGCAGATTCTCCTTTGTTGTGCTTGTTTTTAGAGTACCCCCTGCAATGTTAAAAGTACCCCATGAGGACCCCTATTTGAGAAATGCTGCTCTAGTGGTTAGGGTGTTTAACTCCCAGCTGAAAGTTCCTGGGTTCAAACCCCAATGTCCAAAGTGTGCCTGTAGGCATGCTTGAGCAACATGCCCCTAACCCCTATTAATTACATGTCTGTTACAAATCATAATATCCTAATATTAACTATGGACAGATCCTATTTACATTTATGAATCGGTTTACATAAAGCTCAATAAATAATTGTGCTTGGTATCTGGTATTGTATTAGTGTTTTGTTGTATCTGGTATTGTATTAGTGTGGGTATTGATACTGGTGTGGTTAATGTACTGGTATGGGTTAGTGGGTACAAGTGTCTGTTCTGGTGTTGTTGGCGGTACTGGAACAGGAGAGAGATTGATTGTTGACAAGGTTGACATATATATATATTCTCTGTATAGGTATACGTCACCTGACTTCCTGTACATCCGCTCCTGGTTGCCGTGTATCTTCTTTGCGGGTGTAATCACCATGGGGAACATCGGGCGACAACTGGCCTTGGTGAGTCATACAATTTGGCAGTGGATTTAATTTCATTTGTGTTGTTTCATTGTGTAATTTCATTTAAATTCAATCTGTGAGATCAAACTGCATTATAGTGTTGTCATTCTGTATGATGGAATCCTAATAAGGTAGGTAAAGGTTAGCATTTATGTGACGAATTAATGGCTAAATTATGCAATTCTAAAGTATATTTATTAGGGCTGTCAAAGTTAACGTGATATTAACGCAAATTCGTTTTAACGCCACTGATTATTTTGGACACATTAACGCAGGTACTGTAAATGTGCATTCCCTTGAGACACGGTGGCGTTGCTAGGTCAAGCGTTGTGTTCTCCAGCACAGCAAGTTTGAAACACAAAATCATCCACACCATAAAGCTTTTTGACTGTACTGCAACTCTATTGGTTGGCGTGTTCTGACATGTGGCGTGTCGGGTCTAGGTTAAATCATTTCAACCTCAAAGCGAGTCTGCTCCGCTGCAACACGTCACAAATGTTGCCGGCTTGAGTTTGCCATGTTATGATTTGAGCGTATGTTTTATGCTAAATGCAGTACATGTAAAGGTTTCTTCTTCTTCTTCTTCTTCTTCTTCTTTGTTTTGTGTTGTTAATTGATTTCCAATAATAAATATACATACATTTGTATAATGCAAGCATAATTTGTCCACTCCCATGTTGATAAGAGTATTCAAAACTTGAGAGCCCTAATATTTATACTTTTGCCTAATAACTCTACTTATTATTGCCGAATAAGTAGTTTTGAGTCCAATCCTACGCTCAGCCTGCTCTATGTATCTATGCTATGCTCACTCCACTTACTGTCCATTTGGATAAAAGCAGAGTAAATATTTTAATTATAATGAGGTCATTGTGGCTGGCAGCTCTTTCCCCAAAAGACATGAATGGATAGTACCGCTAAACTGTGCTTGTGATGAAATGATCCAGCCATGTTAATTCAGCTGTCATGCTTGAAAAATGTGTTTTCCTCCCCTCTGTCTTCTGTCTCTGTCTCTCTCTCTCTCTCTCTCTCTCGCTCTCGCTCTCGCTCTCGCTCTCTCTCTCTCTCTCGCTGGTCTGTCTTTGGACCAGTATGAACACAAAGTTACTCAGGAAAAAACCCACCAGGACTAAAGAGATTAGCCGGATCCATCATAAGCACGGCTCCAAATGACTTCTCCCTCCGTCTCTGTGTGCCGGCGCCGAACCCATGGCCAGTCATAAAAGGACATCTGGATGCATCATTGATCGGGATTGGTCAACCCTGGTGCGGGGGAAAGGGGCGAGGGGGGGGAGCACTGACTGGCTACACGGTGCCATCCATCAACAGACAGTGTTTTGATTGGCTCTCTCATTAGCCTGTCGAGGCTCTCATTGCTGCCGTTTGGGCTCCGACGTGAACCTTCGTTTGCAGCTCATCTGGTTCCCAAATGGCGCAAACAAAGTCTTTTATTTTGAAATAAACTCTCTTTGTGCATTTTATGCCGTAGAGCTGAGCTGCTGTTCTGTGATCACACAACTCAACTGAAAGGCAGTGAAGCGGTGAGCCCTTGGTCCTGGTCTCAGTTCTGGTTGGCAGCAGGACTGGCTTTGGAGCCGTTGGCTGTCTTGTGCCAAACACAC
Organism: Bathygadus melanobranchus; assembly: GCA_900302375.1. Lineage (NCBI taxonomy): Eukaryota > Metazoa > Chordata > Actinopteri > Gadiformes > Macrouridae > Bathygadus > Bathygadus melanobranchus. The sequence continues at coordinate 31,593 of OMKP01004889.1, forward strand.
TCAAAACATTGCTCCTGTTTTGTTGTTCTCTGTAGACATTCACACACTGGTGGAGAATGTATTCTCTACTGTACCCCACTTGTATCTTAGAAGACATCTAGATCAGTGTATAGTCAACATTTCTACCGTTGTTAGTGCGAGGTCCGCTCTCACATTGCATTCTGTGTGTCTCAAAAATCAAAGGTTGAAAGGACATCCGTTGAGCAACATTCTGCAATTAAACGGCTACGTTTTAATACGTTGCATTTTTTTCATTCGATTCTTTTTAAAAGACCCAGATCATAAGAAAAATCTGGACAGCAATACAATGATGGTACATCTTATAGACAGCCAGCTTTCACATTGAGAACGTGGGAAATAATTTAAAAAAAAATGTATATTCCAAAAAGTTAAGTTCCAGTGCGTTATGTTATGTGGACTGACACTGATACACATCTGGTCTGTGTTATGTGGACTGACACTGATACACACCTGGTCTATGTTACGTGGGCTGACACTGATACACATCTGGTCTGTGTTATGTGGACTGACACTGATACACATCTGGTCTGTGTTATGTGGACTGACACTGATACACATCTGGTCTGTGTTATGTGGACTGACACTGATACACATCTGGTCTGTGTTATGTGGACTGACACTGATACACACCTGATCTATGTTATGTTATGTGGACTGACGCTGATACACACCTGATCTATGTTATGTTATGTGGACTGACGCTGATACACATCTGATCTATGTTATGTTATGTGGACTGACGCTGATACACATCTGATGTATGTTATGTGGACAGACACTGATACACATCTGATCTGTGTTATTTTTTTTGTTGCTTCGGACAGTGTAAAAACAGTGTTATGAGACTGTCTTGGTTTTTATTCTGCCATTTTTATAACTTTTTCACATTTATGCGAATGATTCCAAATGTTGAAAGCATTTTGAGTTGAAGTGTAAATCACAAAAAACAAAATTCATACTTCATATGTAAAAATGTTCAACGAGGCAATGATGGACAACTCTACAAACATAGTTTTTTGTAAATTTAAACATTTCAACATTTAAGAACAAAATTTTTTTGCAAATGATGGAAATAATTCCAGCGATCAGAAATAGGAAGGAGGTCAACATGCATTCCCTTTCCATCAGAACTCTGGGACTTGCAGTTTTGAAAAAAAAAAAAGCCTTTGACGTACAGGATGAATGTATGTTTCGTAGGGAAACATGTTTTAATAAAGCGCCTTTTGGGTCATTAAAAATAGAAAAGAAGCACTTCGCAATTATGGGAACTGAATTGTTTAATCCTATTTATAATTAGTAAAACGATGTTCAGAAATATAGTGTGTGTGTGTGAGACAGTGTGAAGCCACTTGTATGGAGCCCTATTGAAGATGTTCTACAATATCACAATTTAAAAACAACAACAAAAACAACTTTCTGGTAGCTGTCTGTTTTGTTGTGCCTTAAAAGTGCTGAAAATGGCTTGTTGTAGACTAGCTAGTGTGGCTAGTGGCAAGCTGTTTTCAGCAGTTGGCTTCTGCTATAAAGGCCCCATCACATTAGAGGTGTCTGCCTCTAAGTGAATGTTAATCAGTGCACACTAAATACAGGTAAATAAAGATTAATGGTAAGCAAAATGTATTTTCCAACTAGCCGACACAGTTCATTTGTGCGTTAATTTATTGTATTTGATGACAGACAGATTATGTTTAAAACATGGGAATAATCAGAAAGATGATTAGTTTATTTGGCCATATGTTTGTACAAGCAACAATGTTACCTCAGGACTGTGGTTCCCAACCTTGTTTGGCCTGTGACTCAATTTCTACCTCTGAACAGTGGTGGAAAAAGTCTCAGATCTTTTAAGTTTATTAGAAGTAATACCGCACTGTAGGCATTGAAAATGTTACTTAAGTAAAAATACAAAAGTATTAGAGTCAAAATATACTTAAAGTAGCAAAAGTAAAAGTACTCATTATGCAGAATGGCCCATTTCAGAATAATGTCATATATTATTGGATTATAATTATTGATGCATTCATGTGTTAATTGCTTTAATTTTGTAGCTCTCAAATGTGAATCTTATTTTAATGTATTTGGATTTTATATATTACTTTTGGTAGCTTGTGAATTTCCTCCTGGGGACCAACAAAGCATTATTGATATAATATTATTCATTAATATAATTGTGTTTATATTCTATTAATAAAATTAATGTATTGATTATATTTTGTATTGTTACTTTTAATTTGCAAAGTAACTAAAGCTGTCAGGTAAATGTAGTGGAGTAAAAAGTACAATATTTGCCTCTGAGATGTAGTGGAGTAGAAGTATAAAGTAGCAGAAAATAGAAATACTCAAAGTACCTCAGATACATGAGATACTTTTCTGCATCTGTTTCCACACACATTGTTTTTACCCAATCGACCTCATTAATATCAAGGTCCCTGTGAATATAATTGGGCAGGACGTCTATGAGACTTGTTTGCTAAAACAGATAATCAAATATCTACAGTTTACGTCAACAATCTCATGCGGCACCATATCAGGCGACCGCAAGGGTCCTGAATCTGATCCCAAGTTAGGAAACCACTGCCCTCGGATCATTCTAGAATGTGCACTAAAAACACAAGGTTAAAAAAATACAGTGAAATATCTGGTGCTGGAATTGCAATACATTTACAACAGATTATGTGGCTCACACAATAAGTACTGTGAAAAGGGAACAGTATCAATTCAATGTCCTTCCTGTGCATGATCAGATAATCAATCAATGTGTAATGTTTGGTACTCCCATACTATAAATGCTATTGGGCTCAAATGTGTCGCTGATAGCTATTTTTAACAGCGAGAGTTAGTGATGGACAATGTTTTAGTTACTTATGCTATATCTGAAAAAGAAATAAGACAAACTGCTACCTAGCGTCATGCAGCTTAAACAAAAGTCCAGAACGTGTAAACTCCTAAGTAATTAAGTGGAGGTATGTTTGGCACACGTGCTACAAAACAAATTGCAGAGCCGTTATAAAATTGCCCACATCAACCGGCAGCGGCTCACGCGGCTAATGTGGATTAATGTGCGCTGTCTTGTACCGGCTCCCGCCGAAACCGGCTCGTATAGACAAAAGTAATTAAGATGAATAATCAGGATTTAAAGAGCCTTTGTGTGCATTATTGCTACATTCCGGGATAAGGACACAGATTCGTCGTTGGTTTCCGCGACTGTATGAGGCAATTTGCTGTGCGAATGTTATTGTTGAAGGCTAACTAGCTAGTATAACAATAGGCGTGATGTGTCATAGCAGTACGTGCTGCTCGGAAGAGCTTAACTCCCCAACACTAATGAATTCATTAATCTCTCTATTTAATCCTGACAAGCAATTATCTCCTCTCGCAGACTGAGGGTCAGGAGGCAAGCCTGAATGCTCTCTGATATATGCTGAGGAAGAAAGCTTCAAACACACCGGCCAAGGTTTTCCCTCAAGTAAAAAAAGCCCCTTGTGCTTTGTGAATGTATTTATTCAGAAGTAGCAGGTCGGTGTCTCATCCCCGCCACATTACTCTCATACCACTCAAAACACAACGATGACACGTATTTTTTTGTGTCGGCCTTTCGACACCGACAGCGATTCATTTGAACTTTGCCCTTTCGGAATAGAGCTTGTTCTGCGGATATTTAAATAGCAATTGTTTCTTCCTCCGAGCTGTAAGGGAACAGTAGGTAGAACAAGTTTGACCTTGTCTTTGCTAACTTGTTCCCGGGCCCAGCGGGGCTGAATACCTATAAAACCACCGAGTAATCTCGCAGGACAGGACAGGCCGGCTACGGTGAAATAGGTGCCGGTGTGTGCCGGGCACTATAACGTCCCATCGTGAGGCGAGCCCCTCTGAGCAATGACCATCTAAAGTGGAGTAAAACGCTGCGATGCGCTGTCACAACATGAATCACTGCCCCGCGAGACATCCATCACGGCTTTAAAAGGTGACCACAAATGATCTGAGAACCACTAGATATTGATTACCGCTGCTGCTGCAGGTGTCAGGTTTAATGTTGCGGTGGCTCGATAGTGTCGCCCTATGACAGCGGCTACCTTAACTCTCTGCTGATAGATTTTAATGGTGAAATATTGATTTTCTCTGTGGCCAAGGTCTGCCAACGCGGGCCAGATCATTTGTTGGGGTAATGCAGGACACTCCATGTCCCGGTCCCAATCAATCATTTTGACAGAGCGCAACAAAGAAAAAAGGGGAAAATAAGAGAGAGAGAGATAGAGGGGGGAAGCTACAAGCTACACCACATTTACAATCAGTATAGCAGCATTGAGAAGCAAATCAATGATGAGGAGGTGGTGGGGCGGTGTTGTGTTTATGTGTTTTGTGGGTGGTGGTGCTTGTGGGTGTAAGGGG
>OMKP01004921.1:7425-18336 GCA_900302375.1 Bathygadus melanobranchus
GGGGGGTTCATGTGAGGTTCATTACGAACTCGGCACGGAGGTGTGAAAAGCCAACCGTGAAATCCATTAAAAAAAATAACAGTAAAATAAAATAACTGTCTCTAACTTCGTCTTTAACTTCGTCTTGAACAGTGTAGCGGTTTTGAGCGAGCACTTCCCCACTTCTAACCATATCTCTTCCCTGCACATGTCATTAGTGGTAATGTGTGTGTGTGTGTGTGTGTGTGCGTGCCTGTGCACGCGCACGTTTGTGCGCGTTCCCAAGCCACGTTGGCAGACATTGTGATGGATACGCAGGTACAAAAAAAAAGTAGAATCACTCAAATTGATTTAAAAATAGGAAAGTCAAACAAACAAAGCGAGTTATCCAGGGGCAATTCAATTTTAGATTGCTTGGGAAGAAAGTTAATCCATGACCAACTTGAGCTCAGAGTCTCTCTCTCATTCCCCTTCCACGGCCACCGACTGCAATCCCACCGGGATTGAATTGACTTCCTGCAGTGAACGAAGGGCCATATTTTGGGCTCCAATCAAACCCCTAGCCTTGCTCATGTACTTGAACGCACGCATGTTGTGTTCGTTTTATCGAAACTCAGGGGAATATTCCTGAGCAACTCTGAATATAATCAGGGCTCCCGAAATTGAATGGGGAACGTCGATTGGTGGAATGATTCGCTGTATGTATCTAAACCCTCTCAATATCATCGGAGTGATATTACGGGCGTGCCGTCCTCAATGGATGCATTGATACAAAATGGATTGTGCCAAAAGGAGAGAATATTAAGAATCAGTTTGATCCATTAGCTCTGCTGGTTGGGTTGCCTTCAGTTTCCAACGGCGTGCTTTAATCAGGGTTGGTCCTGCAGCGGTTGTGATTGCAGAGGCACTCCTACTCGAGTGTGTACCGATGGGTGAGAGTGTTTCCCAATGACCTCTATGTAAATGTGCATCATAACTGGAGTGGAACGTGTTGGCATACATCCTCTACGATTCATCACTGGAATGGAAATACAGAAGACCATGTCTATGTTTATATGCAAAAACTAGAATGGAACACTCACACGCTCTGTGGCGCATAAAGATCCAAATGGCTAAATGTATTTAGAAAAAGTTGCAAGCTGTAGGAAATGATCATACTTACAGGTCTCTCTCTCTCTCTCTCTCTCTCCCTCCTCGTGAGACCATCCTGATATTGAAGTTTTCACAATGAATGTCAACCTGGCCTTGGCTGGTCATCAATTGATTTCCAAATATGGCCACTGAACTGAAACGTCCTCCACCAAACGCTGATTTGTCCTAGCATTTTGTGAAAACACTTTCAACAGGATCGTATCTGCAGAGAGACAAAAAAGAAATGTGATCTTGTGAGATGGGGATGGTCTCACGAGGCTAGCCGTTGCTCACATACATAGGTGATATCAATAAAGTTAGGTCTCGGTATGGTCTACTTCTGTCAGTCGAATGTTCCACATCGCAACAACAACAACAACAACAACAACAACAACAACGACAACAGCATTGTGTGCCCACGTGCCGGCCGTCCTCGTCACCCAACAAACCGCGCGAAGCTCAGCGGTACTCTGTACTGAATGTGTGAAAAAGGGAGGGTGTTAAACATATCACTCCGTCAGAGGTGTTATTTCATTATGTGGCCGTCATCCTTTCAGCGTTCACCGATGGTTCTCCACCTACGAGCGCCAGCAAGAAAAAACACACATAGCTCCCCCGTTTAAAAGCCGCGAGCTTCCTATGCTCGTCCGCCTCCCCCCGACTCATCGGTGGCGTAACGGCTGTGACATTTAATTGATGGGTTGATTCATGAAATTGTGGCGTTGCCATTTGTTTCCCTCTATCATGTGGTCGTGCTGTTATGGAGGGCGGCTCGTATGCGTAGCGTTGGGGTTAGCCGCGGTGCGGCACTTCTGGACGTGGTTTGTTGCTGAGTGGGACTTTACATCGGAGGACGATTTGATAAGGTCACCAGGGATTAAAACACGGTTACAGAAGGGCTCACAAAAGGGAAAATATCTATAAATATTCTGTCATTTTGTAAAAATGTATTCCGGTATTTAATTGGTTCAGGTTTCCGGGTATGAAAGGGGTATTATTTGATTTGAAACAGACCTTGCAGACAGCCTGTGGTTCCTTTGCCAGTTACATATGTATTTATGTCGTCTTTTTATTTGATATCACAGCTCCCACATGGTTTGGTAGACTCGCTTGGTGACTCTTGGGTGGGTGGGTGTTGGATTTAGTTTTTAAATAATGGGACATCACACTGGCCATTTGGCAGAACATGAAGGCAACCACACACACTCCACACTCTTAATTGGCAACTCTAAAATATTAAAATGCAATTTTCTTCAATCTTTTTTAGTTTTTTAAAATATTTATTTATAGACTACTTCTAATATAATCTTTTAATCTAATCTAATTTATCTTTTAGGGTCCTTTCAATTTTTCATGCCATGGCCCATCAGTAGAGGTAGTTTTGGCCCAAGACCCACAAAATATTTTTTACATTGTGAGTCAATGAAGTTAGACAATTACCAGTTCTCTGTGTATATTGTTCATTTCTTCGTGTGCCCCCCTGTCTTCAAAACATAATGATCAAATAAAACTCCTTGAAATATTTTTCAAAACAAAATATTGTAAATATATAGTTTGTGGCCTTCCTGTGACCCACTGGGTCTCCTACTAGCAGGCAGTTTGATAACCAGTGTACAAATAGTATAGCTCTACAAAATGTAATTAATATTATATTAATATCCACATCGGAACCGTATGATTTTAATGTGACAGTCCACCAGCCAGCCTGTCCAGCAGCAGCCGTGCACTGTGCGGGCTGATATCTGCAAGACGATCAGACCGGGAGATGTCACACACCACATTACCCTTTGTCCCCGCTATGCTAACATGCTCGTAAAAATAGAGCCACATCAGCCCAGGAATAAATTTGAATTACATGGCCTCTTGTAAGACTCCCCCCCACTCTCCCCGTTCCCCCGTGACCATATCAGGCAACTGGGTAACCTTGACCAAATAGCAGAGCTCTGAGCTTACCTCAGATGGTATCAGCGGTAATGGATGTGGACCGCTCCGCCACCCCTACCCCTCCAGCTCAAGAAACACAGTGAAATGGGTTCATCAGTGAGTGGCGGGCTTGGAAATTGTACCACCAGATGTTGTTTGGGATTCAGTGGGGAAAGTGTGGAGGGTGCAGTGGTGGTGGTGGTGGTGGTGGTGGTGCTAGATAGGAGGGCATTCACTTTGTTTGATGGGTTTTTCCCCGGCACATTGCTGTCAAAAGCCGGTAAACGTCTAAATGGGAACTATATCATCAGTGGATGGTGGATGTTTGTGCTCATGTAGCTCATGTCCTGAGCTATGGCTGTGTATTCATAATATGAACTGTGTTCCTGTTAGGCCAGGTACTGTATATTGAAGGTTGACAGAATGACTGTGATGACTGCAAAGGACATTCGAAAGAAGAAGAAGAAGAAGAAGAAGAAGACGAAGAAGAGGAGTTTTGTGTGTGCGGTTATGTGTGTGATTTTGCTGTCATTGATTTTCCATGAGGACCACTGCGTGTCGCACCAGCTGTCTGTCACCAAACGCAGACACCAGGTGACCCACTGAATTGCAGAGCCAATCGAATGCATCGAATGCAGGAAGTCATTTTCTATCATGGCCCCTGAGTAGATATGTATTGTGATTTGAGAGCAATTTGACCAAACAATTTCAAACCCTCTTTCCCCCCCCCTACTAAATGTGTATTTAAGTCCATCTGACAATGGTTCTTTGTGTGTGTCTCTCTCTCTACCTTTATATATAAGGTTGTGTTGCAGTGAATCACAGGTGCCAATATACAGTATATATATTTTTTTTTTCTGTGCTGGAGCACTATTACAGGTAAGGGATCGAGGGAGAAGTGTCTTGCTTCAGCAAGCAGTGAAATATCAGCAGGCCATAACCTGGGCCATTGCAGGTCGCTCCTTCATCTCTGTGTGTCTGAAGGTCATTTTGCCTGCATGACTGGAGTTCAGCCACGGCAGAACCACACAAGTCACAGAAAGAAATCTTAAGGCTTTTCCGTTCGACAACATCGGCTCAGGGTGTCGTCCAAGTCACTAAGTGCTGCAAAGAACACACACAGTACCGGGAAAAATCAATGTGTACGAATCAAAGGATCATTTCTTGACAGTTGGGATTCATTTTTAATTCATTTGGGGGGAGAGGTCAGTCGATGTGTTTGACTTTTGCTCGATCCAATATTTATCAAGATGTTGGACAGCAGAAATATTCTCTGTCCTGTATTAAAAAGCATGCATAATTAATTAGCAATACATTTCAATCATTGTATAATGTGACTAGTTGAAGTAAAAAACACATCCGATTGGCTAAAGACAATGCACACAAAAAAGGCATTAGTGAATTAAAACCTCAGACGTCAGAAATAAACTCTTAAAAGCAAATGCAATGAAGACATACCTCATGAAGTTTCAACAATCAATTAATGTAACAGCATCCCATAAATCTTTTAGCTAGCTTTAAACAAAAAAATCTATGCGGTAGCCATGCAAAGCCCTTGCACCAGCTAATGGACCAGGCGATGTGCAGTGACAAACCGCAGGTTCAAACTGCCTCTGTAACAGGTTCAGACAGCCCAAGTACTCCTGGGCGTACCTCTAGGTCGACACACTCAGACCTATGAGATCCAGACCCCTCGTCTGTCCTCACCTGGAACCTTGTCTGGTAATCGTCCTAACAGCCTAACGAGACAGCCATTTGAAGTTCCGCCACTGCTGCTGCTGCTGCTTGCGATTTCCGAACGCCTTTAGCCTGCGAGCGTCAAAGGTAGCTGGTGTTCTACACGGCTGCATGATCAAAGGCCTTACCCTGAACGCGGGCCGACGTATTATGTGCTCCACTTCCTGTAAATGACCGTGGTAATCCTGCAGGGAACGGCCAGCGTTTTATTAATAGGATGAAGATAAATGGAAGATAACACAGCAGGAGGATGAAAGGGAGTGCAAGATGTGCGGTGTCCTCTGCTAGTCGCTAAGCGTGTGTACAAAACTCAAACACACAAACCACCAAACCTTACACCAAACCTTCACTCGACACACAAACCATCATTTGAGCACACGAAGCACCAACTGCGCACTGATACTATCAATGAAAAACACTTGTGGCCTTTGCTTTTTCTGTATGCAGGGCATGGCATTTTGCACTACAGTTTTGTCATACATGTAGTAAACACATACACACAGGTATCCAAATGTGTAAAGTGTGGATGTGTATTCTGAGCATAATACACTATCAATACAAATGCATTAATCCACATCACATGCAATGTTGTCTTGAGGTAGACAACGTGGCCGGTACCACCTGGAGAGCCGTATGCAGGCCTGGCATGACCCCTGATTGATGTCTCCTCAAGCATCCTCCATTGCCCATAAAAGGGAAAATCATTGGTGGGGGTAGCGATCATACACCCTCCCAACGCCATGCAGAGACGAATTCCTCAATAGGATTCAAGAACAGAGACTGTGGGGGGAGAGTGAGTGCAATGAAAAGTAGGTGACCTGAAAGTAGCCACCAATGTGCATTTTTTCCCCCAACTATATATAAAAATGTGACAACTACTCAGTGGTTGAATTCGTCGCATGCGGATCTATCTCCATTGGACGCCTGCGAGAATAAAACATTGGAACAGTTCATTACAGTTCATGTGGCGGACGTGACTTGAAGAGAATAGCGACTTTTTATTGTGCTGGGGGGCATACAGGCCAGTCCTGTTCCTCAGATCCCTTAAAGTGCTTCTTATATCCACTCTTCATAAAGGGTACAGTGGGTCATCGCCCTGATGGATGTGTTGATGGCTTTTGGAGAAGGGATGGTTGCTACTGTACACCCAACACTATGAACGTACTGAAAGCGTAAAGGCATGAGGGATTATGGGTATATTAGTCATGCTAATAAAAACATGCTAGCTTCAGTTGAGGTGCTTTATGTCCTTTTATTCTAATGCGTTCGAACAGTGAGGAATAAAATAGAGTGTCAGGTCTCATTTTTATATCGATGTCTATCATGAATGCGTAAAAGTGGCTGTAAAATGAAAGCATTGTAATCATTATTCATGAATGAATAAAATATGCTAGGATAATACAATATGAAACAGTATAATACGACGTAACACCACATAACCTCCTCAACCGACATTGTATTCTTGCACTCAAGCCGATAAAAGCCATGAGGATACACAGGGGACTATCTGGACGGCTCCCACCACGGAGTGAAGACCACGATCTGACGAGGAGTGGATGAAAAGAGAGAGACAGGGCCAGGGACAGGCCATGACAGATTTACCATGTGGGCTCTCCAGCTCTGGGGTGAACAGTCCACCTCTTCTACCAGATACTGATAGATCCTTTTCATTATGAACGTCCAGTACTTATTGCTGTATCCGTCTAGACTACAGCACTTACTGTTACTTACCGGTTCTCGTATGGAAATATCCGGATGATACCTGTAACAGTGTTGAACAGTTTGGTTGAACCCGTTGCCCAGGCTGCCTCATGGTTGACAACAAGAGTCAACCTTCTCCTCATCCTCCTCCTCTTACTTCCTCTCGTCCTTGTCGTCATCCTCTTACTTCTTCACCTCCACATCGTCTTCCACCTCTTCCTCTTAATTACCTCTTCACGTCCTCTTCCTCCTCGTCCGCCTCTTACTTCTTCACCTCCTTGTCCTCCTCTTCCTCCTTCTTCTCCTCCTCCTCTTCCTCCTCATCTTACTTCTCCACCTCCTCTTCCATTTCCTCATCCTCGTCCTCCTCTTCCTCCTCCTTGTCTTCCTCTTACTTCTTCACCTCCTCGTCCTCCACTTCCTCCTCATCCTCCTCTTCCTCCTCCTCGTCCTCCTCTAGTTCTCACCCCTCTTACTCAATGTCCAATATTGGCCTCCATTGTTGTCCAAACCAAATGTTTGCCTGTGGTCTATTTCTAGTGATCAAGCTCTGATTTATAAGTGAACCCACGTTTTCTCGTGCATTCCGTTTGGCACACTTGGTGAATGCATTGGCTACAAGTTTTCAGAGACGCTTGCAGAGATAGTGCCTGAGGAATCACTTAAGTGTTTAAGCATTCAGATAAAAAGTTAGCAGCAATTTAGCATGGTTGACTTCTCCACTCAGAGGACAGGGTTCACGAGAATGGCCGAAAGGCAGAGAAGCGTGAGGAGACCACACAGGCTCATAGTCATCTTGCGTAGGTGAGCTGTGCTTTGGCAGTTTGGTATTTTCAATGCACAGTTGGCAGCTCGCACTTTCAAAATGATGATACAGCCCAGTGAGTCAACGTCTGAAATATATTGGAGGCGAACACAAGATGCTGTGTAAAATCGATACAATTGAAGCAGAAAGATGTCTACGGGCATTCTTTGGAGTGCATTCGGGTTCGGTGTCAGTGTGTGGCATCATGTACTTTTCTTTTGATTGCAGCAGTTTTGAACAGCATGCATTTATTCTTTCCCCAGACAGTGTCAGTCTAATTACAGTAAGGTGCCTCCAGGAGAAATGAACTATTTTGGCTGTCACTTTGACAGTTTAAAGATAACCTCATCTGCATGCTAACTGGCCCCGCCCACTCCGGAAGTGGCACGGACTAATGGCAGATACGCTCAGGGATGACATTGGCTAGCAGCTGTCTGGGGGAGGAAGTTGTTATTTTTGGTCATGCCACATACATTGGATTAATTTAGCATACTTTCTGAGCAAATCTTTGTTTTGGAAACTAGGGAACAGGGCTGGATTGGCAATGCGTTTGAATATATTACAAATACATTTGCAAGATAAGTGCTCACATAGCAATGTGGCATTTTATTTGCTTTACTTGTTGGTGTTATATTGAAACTTGATTGAAATTTACATGAGGTTGCAGAGAAAGAGAGAACTGAGTGAGAACAAGACCTATTCCCACCATTTAAATAAAATGTATTTTTCCTCATCTAAATCTTAATCATTGCACATGTCTTTTGTATTGCGGAATAGGGTAGACACATTATCTAATTCAAAATCTAATTACAATCATTTGTACTCGGAAGGTGGGGGGGGATCCAGCACATCACGCATATCTGAATCTCAGTTTCATTACCGGGGCAGTATAACCAATAATAGATAAACAACATAACCAACCATTTCCGATTTGGACGACTCTATGCCGCAAATGAATATTTTACTCCTTTCTTGAGATCCAAAGTGGCTCCTGTCTGCTGTCAACGTGCCCATAAACCAGGAGTAACGCCTGTTGACAGTGCTGCTGGAAGATTGGATCTCCTGGAGGAGATGTTGGAGAGTCTGCCAGCCCGCTGTTTCCACATTTCCAAGCCACAACGCCGACATCCAAGCACCGACCCCCACCTCCCCATTCTCGTTCATTGGATTATTGGGTTATTGAACATATTTAGATAGCCCTTCCTTATGCCACTCCAATAGGTGGATTTTTTTCCAGTGCTCTCTCTGTAGATTGTGTGCTGTTCTTTTGTTCTGTTTTGTTTTCTTCGCCTAAATCTATGTGAAGTGGGTTATGAAACATGTTTAGACAAACATTCCTTACTCCACTACTGCAACAGCAAGCAGGTCAAATCCCTTCTTTGACATCTCAGACATACATCTGTTTCTTTTGGTTGCATCTATAACCAATTTGCCCATATTACTTTCATTCTGATTGCCTTATTTTATCATCCTGTGCTGCTTAATCTGTGCTGCTTTAATGTCCCTTTCTGTGGAGCGCTTGGGTGCAAACTTTACTTTATAAATCAATAAGCTTGAAACAAAATGTAGTGTTATCAATAATGATTCATATCAACAGCCATGATTGGACAGTAGGTGGATCCCTGCAGGGCCATCTCAGTCCGGCTGACACGCAGACAGCTGCCACTACTTCAGTTTTGAATAAAAGATTTTTGCTCCGAGCAAGCAGGGATATATGCCTCTTTTTTGGGTCACCGTGGTGAGACGAGTCCGTCCAGTTTCACCGCCTGGTTCACCATAATCTAACCAGTTTCACCAGTACTTTCACCACCAGTTTCACCGCCTGGCTCACCACAATTTAACCAGGTTCACCACATTTTCACCACCAGTTTTGCCAGTGTCACCACCGTTTCACCAGGAGTTAGCTGTAAAAAATAGAGAATGACAGAGGTGGAGGAGATCAAGAGCATTTCGCCAGTTTAAAAAAACGCCAGAACTGCTTCATCAAATCCACTCAGTGTGTCTTTTATTAATCACGATATCCACTCTCCCCCCCGTGTCCACAGCGTCTTGTTTGATGCCCTGTTCCTTGTAAGAACAGCGAGGAGGGTCACCTAAGGGGCTGTCAACTACTAGGACATGTATAATGACAAATGACACCGGAACGGTAAATGACCTGAGACTATCCCCAATGAAGGAATTATATTTGCATGAGTAAACTGTGGTATGAGCTACGGGGGCTGGGGCAGGCGCGCGCTGACACGAAGCACAGTGACATGTTAACCAAGTGTGTCTTTATTTACGACGTGATCCAGGTTGCTTCTGAAGGCAGATGACAGATTAGTCATAAGATGCAATCACACATTAGATTAGACCTGCCACAATATATCCAACACAGTACTGGGTGCATGAAAACGACGTTATTTACAGGACATATCGCTAATATAACCGTCCAGAAATTGAGGTAGAAAAAAAGCACACGTTGCTCAGATATTTACAGTCGAGGCGGGCCGGCGGGAATCACAGAATTGTTCCGATCGGTGTGGTCACGTGACCATATCGGTTTACCGAACTCTATTGGAGTGACAACCGTTGTCGATTTGTATGTGTTTTGAGTGGTTTCGTTTGCCGTCTTGAGCAGAACAGGCGGTGACAGTGACCAACTGTCGCTGACGCTAAAAACAAATTCACACAGTAGCATAATAACAAAAGACAAAGCAAGGCTTTGGGTACAACGTATTCTAATCTTCCTTGCGGTTGTGAATGTTTGGTTGCATGGAGCAGAGCACTAACCGTGCTAAACTATGTAAAACTTATTTTCCATATTCCATGTCTCATGATTAATGCATACAACAGCATATTAGAGAAATGTTCTCCATGCAGACGTCACCAAACAAAGTCGCTTCTGAACATGACAGATTTTAAATTCTCAAAATGTACAACAAGGGCTACACATGGGATACATGTTTGTTCACTTGAAGGTCCTACGGTTTGTGTTGTGATTTGATATTATGTTTTTATTATAATGATTCCACCTTATTTTCTGTATCTATCTCCTCCTACATTTATTGAGGTATCAACACCAACCCAATAACCAAAAATTGGGCATATATCAGTGCACTATTACTTTTGTAGTAAAAATATTGTATACTTTTTTAAATATTATGTATTATGGAAAGTGAATGTGGCCAAAATGCTAAAATCAACAACTGCAAATGTGAACATCTGGGAGTACGGAAACCGGAATTAAGCAGGTCTCCAAAAAGTGTGGTACCACTTTGACCACAGGGGGTGCTATAATTTGTGGTCAAATGTAAACGACGAAGATTTCTGAAACTGAAATTTAGGCCTCATTTGACATGCTGAACTTCTTTGCCTCAAGGACCCATAAGGTACGCCACATCGCCCTCCCCCCCTTGCCCGGGTCTCCGCCTTCCTTCACCATCTCCAGCGGTGCTATTTACGTATACCTTTAAAGAACATGATTTAGCTTCGTGGACGTATTCGACCTCTCCCTTTTTTTGGAGGGATAAAGTCCAGGACAATATCGATCAATCGGTCAATTATTTCTCTAGTATACTTTGAGCAGAGCTACAGAGGATGCTCTTCTCTCTGCATATAACCGCTGTTTGCCTATTCATTTGGTCAAAGCCACG
>OMKP01004943.1:3368-19169 GCA_900302375.1 Bathygadus melanobranchus
TCCTCTCCTGCAGACTGATTCAATAATGAAATACATCAATAAACAACCCTCCTGCCACAATAAAAGCAAAAGGCCTCTTTCTATATATGTGCACGTCAAACTCATCCACCACACATTGCAATGATTTGCATTTCCTTCCAGACGTTTCCAAAATGCACGGAACAAGAGACAACAACAACAACAACAACAACAACAACAACAACAAAAAAACACCCAGTTATTTTTCTGGTGGGTTTTTTTTTTCTTTCCGGATAACATTGAAAACGGATTAATGGGGAAGGGAGGAGAAAGGAAAAACCAATGGAAACAGACCCAATGTGAGGAGAAAGCAGGAGGTGACCATTGTGAGGAGAAAGCAGGAGGTGACCATTGTGAGCCCTGTGCTGTGTTGATGCTTCTGTGTGGTAACCTGTTGGATTAGAGCAACAGCCTGGGACCTGTCCCTAGCTAGTTCTACATGTCCTATCTCTCTCTCTCTCTCTGTCTGTGTAGGAAGACTGTACTTCATTGCTAAGTGCTCTGTAATAGGTCTCTTGGTGACAATATTATTATTATTATTATAATTTCACAAGGAACCAACCTGCAGGACGTACATCCTGCTGAAACGTAAACTAACGCGACCCTCTCTCTAGCGACAACGTCTATATTTGTAGTTCACAATATATGCCTGTTCAGATAAAACTATATTGACAGTTGCTATATTTATGTTGTGTAATAAATGTTGTGCTGGGTTTGTACTTTTGTTCTAACTCTTCATTTCTCTCGTTTCTTTCTATGGCACTGCGTGTAGCGTGTTGCGAAGCGCACGGAGGTGTTCAAGAGAATGGTGTTTGTGTTGCGTTGTGCTGCGCTCGGATCCAGAAGCACGCAGCTTTTGTTTCCGGCTGTTTGACGTTGGGGGGTAGTCGCGTTAACGTGCCTCTCGTTCTGCTTTTCTTTCATTCTGTTCTTTTTTTTGTAATTTTTGTCTTTGTTTTTGATTTATTTATCGTCCTTTCTTTGTTGTATCAGCCAGGAGTTGGTACCACAGTACTGCTTGTAACCATAGTCCGAATATGTTCATTGATTTTTAATATCAAAATAATAATAAAAAACGTACAAACCTTATAGGTTGTTGACTGTTCTTGATCTCCTGTTCTTCTTTTATCTGAGAATGAAGTTAGATGTTCCAAAGTCATATAGCTCAATTTAATAGTATACATTGAGGCCTGTACCAGATGGTATATATTGGATTTTTAGGAATTTAAGTACATTTAATTATTTAGTGTTTAAAGTTTTATGGATCATCACATTTATTTTTGCCATAAGATTACATTGTATCTTTGATTATAAAGAAATGTTTATAGGATTTTCAGCCCGTTTGTATGAGTTTAACATTTCTAATTCAAATCAATAGGTCGCAGTTTTGCAAGGTCATGACATTTGAAAATGAAATTAAGTTATTGTTAAATTATTTTGCTTAGGGGGAAGACAACTTTGTCCAAATGTTGGTAGGTATACCATAAAAATGTCCGATTGATTTCACACGCTTTCACAATATTTTATGACACATGGGTATCCTATTGTGTAAGTTAACAATTTAAAATCCAAGTATACATAAAGAACGTTTTGTAGTGTCGACATTTTATTTATTACTGAATCACTTTAACTTAATAACCTCATTATTAGTTTAAAACGCTCCCCTTGTTTTTTCTGTTCCAAGTTTTATGCGCCGAACGGTAAACGCGTTTGGTCCGGATTGTCTCGTCCGCGCTGCCGTACAAAAACAAAGATGGCGTCTTCTGCAGACGTACATGTTCGTATTTGTGGACAAGAAATAATAAAATATGATCTTGAGATAAAGGCCCTCATTCAGGTAAGACATTTCATGCCATATAGTGTGTGTATATTAGTCATCCAACCATTATTGTACTGAAGTAACTAGACATGTAGGTATAAGCTTCTGTCGCCTAGTAAATTGGTGTTATTTGACATTTGCCACATCACCAAGCATCACAACTATTGGAATGACAGATGAAATCAGACCATAATTCATTTATTTTGATGATGCATTGCCATACCGCGTGGTCCTCGGAGGAGGGATACACCTCTGAATACACCCATATGTGCAATTGTTTAAAACAACACTGTAGGGGCTAGGCTCATCGTTGATTAAGAATATTCGTGTCTCTTTCCTTATTTGAACGTGTTTCACCTGTAGGACATCAGAGAGTGTCCTGGACCCCAGTCTGCTCTCATGGACTTAAACGCAAAAGTCAAAGAGAAGTTCAACCAGCTCCGACTCAGGATACAGGTCAGGTGAAGCTTCATGGGTTGATACTCCCCGTGGAGTAACTCCAGTACACACATGATGCGTTAAATTGACATGATAAATGCACTGACAAATGCAGGGAAAGGGGCATCAGCATGGGGTGAAGAAATACAAAATATCAACTCGCTATAATTAGATGAATAGTTAAATAGTTGGATAAAGCTGCCATTATGAAATAATGTGATGAATCCTAGTGTCTGTCAACCTTCTAAATATAGCCAAATCCGATTCATTGCGATTTGGCATACATAGTTAATTTAATAATTGTCAAGTTTTTTTTAGAATGTAATTAATTAATTCATGAATTACTGTATATTTTAGCATCATACATAAACGTGTAATAATATCTTCATTTATAAAGAACCTTTCAATACGAATCACAGATGACATGAGCCATATTCATGAACCATGAATATACAAAATAATAAAATACATAAACAATACATAAATAAATTGTTAAAAGTAAATAAATGAAAGAAAGTACAAACAAAAGTTATTATTCCCTGGCTACTCAGAGGCCATTAATGGACAGGTATACAGAGTCACTATACTGGTGGCAGTCTGGATGCCAATCAGGATCCCTCAGTAATTTCCTCTTTTTCTTAATTAAGTTGTTTTTATTTATTTATTTATTTACACTAGGGGAGAGATGCTATGCTAGCCTTGTCATTGGATTTCATCAATGATCAATCAGCTTTTTGATCGTTTTTGCCAATAGGGAGCAAGCATACAAATTGCAGTTGATTTGTTTGAATTGACCCTTGGGGAACACTGTAGTGAATACATGAGAAGGAAGTGAAGGATGGTGTCAGTTGAAAAGTGATTGTTTGTCTTCACTGGAGCTCGACCAGTATTATGCTGCAGCATCAAGGACCACTCTGCCACCTCAACCTGCCATTGTTGTCTTCATGTGAGCAGGATTTGGAGCAAATGTCCCGGGAACAGGACAAAGAGACGGACAGACTGGCAATTCAAGTGGAAACAGAGAGCCAACGTAAGCAGATGCTAAGGTAGCTAAGTTATCTTGTTCTGTGCATTTAATAAAGTGTTATCATGTGTTACAACCAGCAGTTCTAGGGTTGAGAACTGACAGCCTTATATAAACGGACAGGTTCTAATCAAAGGTTCTCATGTCCATATTTAATACATTTGTTAATGAAGTGATCCCAGTCCTAATCAACTAATTTACTTTGCCTTCACATTACAAATAACAAAACATTGTACACAACAATTTACAGACTTATAGATTACAGAATTGTAACCATTCGCACGTTTTTGATGTAGTTTTTCACTACAGTCACTGGGGTATTCCTAATTTCTTTAGCCCAGGGGCCGAAATTCATCTTCCAGAAGGTTAAGGTCTGTCCCCGTGTTTAGACTCAACCATGTGAATATTCAGATGAAGATAACACAGATGTAATGCACTATCTAGCTGAGGGTATGGGGAGAGTAAAAACTGAACCCAGATCACATCAACATGTTTTTGCGTGATACGTACAGTGGACACACTCGACAGCTGTTTCTGTTTTAGTGTGTTGCTGTGCCCTGCTTACCCACTAGCCAGCCCCTGTACACTACCATGGCCACTGCTCATTTTCTATTTTCTAACTAATTAAATGGACTTAAACTTGTGCTTGTAAGTCTATTATGGCACCCATTGCACTGCTAACCCTCCCTGGACAGAGCGACCACTCACCCTGTGTTCCTAGGATTAGGACATGTCATAAATACATGGCCTGTAAAGCCCGTTGAGACTAACTGATTAAGGGCTATACAAATCAAACTGACTTGACTTGAGCAGAGTAAGTCAATACCGAGTATGTTTGAGTTGTGTGCTGTTTACCAGTAACCAGACGGTGTGGCGTAAGGCTAACCTGGCCTGCAAGCTGGCCATAGACAGCGTGGAGAAGGACGAGCTGCTGGACCAAGGAGCCAGCTCCACCATCAGACACCGGTGAGATGAACGTAATGCAAGTCATGTGTATTATTATGATCAATATTAACAATAACAACAATGATAATAGTGATTGTTGTTATTATTATTGTTATTATTATTATTGTTGTTATTATTATTTGTGTTATTATGATGATGATGATGGTGTGTGTGTGCATGCGCGTGCGTGTGCGTGTGCGTGCGCGTGCGCGTGTGCGTGTGTGTGTGTGTGTGTGTGTGCGTGCGTGCGTGCGTGCGTGTGCGTGTGTGTTCAATGAACCAGGAAGGCGACCAAGGAAAGTCTGGTTCACACCAGCAGTGACATCACAGAGAGTCTGATGTCCATCAGCAGGTTGATGGCAGAGCAAGTCCATCACAGTGAAGACACCGTTGGCTCACTGGGTAAAACACAGCACTTTATTGTGTGTTTACATACAACATACAACAGTGACTGACAGAAAGTCAGTCTTACTGATGCTTATACACTTCCATCTCTCACCGTCTTGATGTCCCATTTAGGAGCTCTGTCCTACCTTTTTCCATTCTTGTGCACCTTAATCCCTTGGTTCCTGATCTCCTCCTTGCTCCGCTCCTACAGTCACCTCCTCCAAGACGGTGCAGGAGACCAACGAAGAGTTCCGGAGCATGACGGGAACCATCCACCTGGGCCGGAAGTTGATCCTCAAGTACAACCGGCGAGAGCTCACCGACAAGCTGCTCATTTTCCTGGCGCTGGCCCTGTTCCTGGCCACCGTGATCTACATCCTCAAAAAGAGACTCTTCCCCTTCATCTAGCTAGCTAGCTAGCTTGCGTGCTAGCTAGCTAACCACCGCTCACCGGGTTAGCTAGCGCGGCTAGCCTAATGGTGGCACCGTTTGTATGAATACTGGAAGCCATTTCAATGTATTTTCCCTACTTGATTAAAATGTATTTTCCCTACTTGGCCGCAATCCTGCAAACGAGGATTACGACATCGGACGTTGATCTTGTGAGTGGTCGCCAGGGCTACGCCTGTAATGTAGAAGCGTCTTTAAGTATAGTGTATGTCTCTTGACACGTTATCAATCGTGTTCGTTTTTCTGTGTGTGGTAGCAGGTCTGGTCAACAACAAAAACTTGTAATTACTTAGTGCCTTCTTTCAAGACAGACGCCGCTAATGCACTCATCTTGTGTTTACATTGAATAAAATTGTATATACTTTCAACCTGTTGAAATAATTTTTTATTGTAGACATTCTATACGTAGATCTACCTGTGTGTGTGTGCGGCGTGGTGCTGGACGATCAACTGTGCTCCAACCCCAACATCACTGCGGTGGCCAGATCCTGTAGAATTGCTCTCTACAACATCCGCAGGATCCGGCCCCTCACACGAGAAGCAACACAGATCTTGGTCCAAGCACTTGTCATCTCCCGCCTCGACTACTGTAACTCGCTCCTGGCTGGACTCCCAGCCAGGAGCCTTGTCAGTAGAACTGACAAGGCCTTGTCATGCCCCAGTTCGAGCTCTACTCAACGACTTCAGCTGGCCGCCTGGTACCACCATCACTAAAAATAAACAAACGTCGCTCCACAACTCTTCTCTGTCCTTACACCACAGTGATGGAATGACCTCCCGACAGAGGTCAGGACAGCAGAATCACTAACCAGCGAGAGACTCAAGACTCACCTATTCAGAGTTCACCTGGACTCTGAATAGCTTCACCTCCTACCCACCTCTCCTCCCCAACCTACCGGATCAATGCTTGAATCCCACCCCTCCTGGATCCCTAGCGCTTCCATGTTTGTATGTCCCGGCACTTTATAGGATCCTGTACGCTGGTATGTCCCGGCACTTGAAATAATACTTAGCTTGTGTAGCATCTTCTCCTGGCTACCTGCTGTTGTACAGTAAGGAGTCAACCTAGCAACTGTAAGCTTGTAAACTTGTTCTATTGACCTGGCAACCAGGAATGCTTGTAACTTGTTCTATTCTAATTGCAGTCTACCTTCAGCGATATATTGTTGTCTCCCTCTTTCAACAAATGTGTTACTTTTTGTAAGTCGCTTTGGATAAAAGCGTCTGCCAAATGCTCTAAATGTAAATGTAAATGTGTGTGTGTGTGTGTGTGCATGCGGGTCAATTCATTTAACTTAATGTTTTAAGTTAACTCATATTTTAATCAAAATTTGAGTTGTGTGTATGCATTCATAAAAGCATGACTTTAAAAACAACATTACAGGAAACATAACATGTAAAAACCTGAATGATATTCATATCGCAATCCAAATGCTTTTCATCAGGCAGTAATAAGAATCCTTTTCAGACAAACTGCTAGCTATTACATATTGTGTAGTACAGTCATAAATAAAAAATAAAGAACTTAAATAGACATATAGACATTATATCTGCAAAATGTCAACATCATTTCATAGTGTGTATGTATAATTGTGCCATTAATGTTTATTGTACTGTGTGAGGTAGATATGTGTTCATATTTCAATGAAGCCATGTGTATTCTAATGGAAATAAACAAGTAAACATCTCAAGATAATGTCAAAGGTATCTTGCATTGATCTCCCATTCAACATCCACTATATGTAAAGACTACTGCTACTGCTAACCATCTAATGTAAAGTAATGAGTGCGTGACCTTTGGCTAACTGTCTGCACATTTGCCTTTTTATTTGTCTGTCTGTCTCTTAGTCTCTTAGTTGCCTTGGACCGGTCTGCCCACTCGTCTTCCTCCATGTGTGTCTATGACACCGTGATGTTTGCCTCCTCAGAGACAGGGAGCCCCGCCCCGGTCGCGACGTCACTCTGATTGATGGAACCGTTGTTGTTGTCCAAACCAGACCCCACCGTGTGCTCCGGGAGGCTCGGCTCGGTGATTGGCTGGGGCATCGTGGGAGGTGGTATGGTGGTGTTTTGTAGACTGAGATCTGATTGGTTGAAGGAGCAGGCGCTGCCAAAGGCACCGCACACTGACGAACCCCACTGTTGGCTGCACTGTGCGTGCAGCCTGCGGCCGACCCATGACCTCACTTCCTCTCCACAGCCCAACAGGAAGTTGACCAGCTCAACATATGGCCTGGTGGGATAAGCATGAACACGATATCATGATCAACCCATAACACTTTGTTTTCCACATTCTGACATTTCAAATAAGCAGTACAGTTAATGAGCATGTCTGTCATAGTTAGGAACCTTATATTTTTTAAAGGTGTTATTTTAATGGACACATTATCTATAGATGTCTGATGTTGTGTGTGTTTGCATGTGGGTATGTGTATTTGCTTTGGTGTGTGTGCATGTGTTTGCATTGGTGTGTGTGTGTGTGTATGTGCATATTTACATTTTACATTTACATTTAGGGCATTTGGCAGACGCTTTTATCCAAGGCGACTTACAATAAGTACATTTGTCGAACTGCATATGAGCATGTGTGCGCGTGCGTATATGTGTTTGCGTAGGTGTGTTTGTGTGTGTGTGTGTGTGCGTGCGTGCGTGCGTGTGCCTTCACCCCGGCGGGAACAGCAGGTGGAAGTGTACCACGTCCCCCATGGTGTCCGGGTTCTCCCGGAGGGCGAGGCACAGCCGGTTTTTGGTGTAACACTCCCGCTGCAGCGTGAACAGCATGTCGCGCACCGCCCCACAACGACGGCTCACACAGCTGAAGCGCCGGCGGACGCCCAGCGCCATGCAGCGCAGAGCCTCCTTCACAAACCACTTGCCCTGCGGCCGCGGCCAACGCATGCCCCCCCCCCCACCACACACACACACACACACACACACACAGCACAGGTTTAGAACACGGAGCACCAGGCTGTTGAACACCGCTCAAAACGACTCAGACGACAAAAATGAGACAAAATAAGACACGCCTGCGGTGTAATATAGCTTACACGCCACCAGGGGGGGCGAGTAAAGTTTACACTAATACATATATTAACATATACGTAACATGACGCATGGAAACGGTTGACCGGATGACTTTGGTTCCAATTGTACCACTGTTGAGTACGGTATTTAGTGGAAACACTACACTCCCATACAAATCATGTTACACATTATCTAATGTCCGTAAATGACGCTCCATACATCATCATTACCTTTACAATGTTAGGGTCTTAGCTTACTACTACATATCTTTGGAACTTTTGCAGAAAATCCATGTTACATTATGTTCTGTCTGCATTTTACTTACATCACGTTAATCATACAATGTGTATCCAAACTTTCACATCTCACTGTACAGTGAAATGAAAGCCTGGTCACCCCAGGTGTTGGACATAGAGAGTGTCGCACCTGCGGGTCGTAGCTCCCCGCGTTGTGCAGCAGAGTGTGACAGATGTGGTGGAGTCCTCGGATCTCACACGAGTTGTTGCTGAAGCACTGGAAGGTGGCGCAGCCAACATCCCCGGAACTTATTAAGCAATTCTGGATCTCCGCTGAGAGAAAAGAGACAGCAACAGGTGTCCAGACATACACGTAGTACGTCTGGTTAAGCGATTCATTTAAAAAAAAAAGTTTTTAATTTCACCTCGTGGTTTTGTAGCAGACTCATTTAAAGTAGGCCTAACGGTTAATTGTAAGCAGGCTTAAATATTTCCTATTTCTGACACGTCTGAACATTTTCTGATGGACTAGGATTGTGAAACTTTGCGTGGCGGTCGACTTAACACATTGACGAACATTTCTGACTGTCCTTTTATAAGATTTGTTGGGCCACGTGTCAGGGGACGGTCACACAAGCGACGTTACATTGAGTTGCTTCTGGTTCTGTCCAGGTTCGTCGCGCATCGCCGAGCGGCGCGGTGCGCGGATGCCAACAGCGACCCCTGCTGCTGAAACACGGGGGCGGGAATGTGCTTGGATAGGACCGGGCGGAGCGCATTGAATTACGGCACAGCAAACAGAACAGGAGACCCGCCACCGGTCATTAGCAGTGAGCGCTTACACACAGCCCCGGTCTCGGTAGGTAGACGATAAAAGGATAGAAACATCGCCTGGATACAGAGATCATGTGGATATGGCCCGTGGATCCAGGGACCCAAAATGGAAACTGGTCCGCAGCAGAATTTGACAAATAGGACTCAGGGGCAAACTGGTTCAGTTAAGTCCTATAATTAGGCTGAGACATTATTTACATTTGGCTAGATTTATTCGAATATCATCCCGTGTTACCTGTGTTCTGCAGGGAAAGGCGCCTTTTGGGTGGATTGATGAGCTTCTCGTGGGGTTCCACTGGTTCTACCGTCAGTACCTGGTGGCAGACCGCGAGCACAAAAAGTAAAACAAATAGCGACATCGCGCACCAGAACTCCGAATAGTCAGACTATCTGCGGACACCGCGACGGGTTGCTGTTGTGTAGCCGCGATGATGACCGGGAGGACTCTGCGACGTGACCGCGCTGAGTTTCTAAGTCTAAGTTTGCAAGTGTGAGTGCGCGTCACAGCTTCCCACCCGGGGTGATAAACCCCCCGGCGCGCGGCGCGCTCGTGACTGAAGCGCGAGCTGTGCGGACCAATCGTCTGGCGGGCACTGAAGGGAAAACCCCTGTCACCAAAATTATGCTTGATATTAGTATTTTATTGACTAATAGAGAGACGAAAAGAGCATAGTGCGTGAAGGTGCAATTTAATTATATTGTGTTGTAACGCGCGCGCGCGTGCACACACACACACACACACACACACACAGAGAGACAGGCGCAGGTAAACTGTGGCGTGTGTCAATGATGACTTGCCCGTCATATCAATAAGGCTCATAAACGTGCAAAATCAGGATTACTCAGAATTTCTTCCAATTAAATTACTTCCAATTAAGTTAGGCTACTTCCAATGAAAACCTATAGTAAGTTAGCTGTACATTTAGTAATCCTTCACAAACATATCTTCAAACACTTCAATACTGGACAGTAATCACATTGAGAGTTGCAAATAAAAAAACAATAAGGGAAATGGTGATGGCAGCCATATTGTTTTGTCTTGTTTTTCCAAATCTCCATGACCCCTGACATCCTTTCCAACGGCTCAGCTTTGTACCTCCTGCTGACAGAATGTGTAGTGGAGCAGCTTTGACCCCTAGCGTTACGTTGTTGACCTTCAGAAGGATGTATTCAATCATGTGGTCTGTGTGTGTGTCAGCTTTAATGTTCCCTGGTCCTTTCTATGCTGCGTTCTACGATGGCATATTCTGTGGCATGACAGAAGGTCAACTTGCCGATGGCATCACTCAAGCCCAAACAAATGTATTTGTTTTTATGAATCTGTCTTGGGGAATCCTACCTGGGAAGTTGAACCCCAGGCAACGTGTGTAGTGTGGGGTTCAAACGAACTCATCAAGAGCCTTGTGTTGGAATGTTTTGATGGGAAATGTCCCCCCTCCCCCACCCATTATCTTTTACTCTATATATCTCTCATCCTGCTTCAAAACAACATGGCTTCCTTCACCTCAGCCACCTACACAATGACCCGTGAACCTGTGTACCACCACCCCCCCATCAGCCACACACACACACGCGCGCTCACGGAATCGTGCTTAAAATGGCGGCTTCCTGTGCAGCGCAGTGTAAACACCCCCGTGGATGCTCTGCACTCTTGTACTCTCTGCCCCTCACATGACCGCACTATAGCTCACTCCAACAGTAAACATGTCTGCTGTGTGGGCCCCACCAACTACACTACTCTGTGTGTGTGTTCTTGAATGATTGGTTCATTATTATTTCATTTAGTAAGGACAGCAGGAGAAACTAAAAGATCCTGTATGTACGCTGATAACGATTCCAACTAAATCGGATTTAGGGCCACTCGGACTGAGTTTATGACACATGTGCATTTACACACACACACACACACTCTTACAAAACCAAACAAACATTCACTTTTGTTAATGTGTCAGCCTCAGCCCAAAAACAACTAGATAATCAATAACAGTTACACAAGCACTGAGCGTGCACACACACACACACACTATTGACCTTCAGAGAACTAAAGCGCTCAATAACAAAAGGATAAAAGGCAGTATAGATACCAATTACTGTAGTCACTCAAGTTCACTTGTACACTATTAGTTATACAAGTTTCTATTGTAGTAGAAAAGTAATCTGTGTTAATAGAAAGATCAGGCCCATGATATATACCAGCTGTTTCATGACTCACTACAGCAAACTGTATGAATGACACAATTAACTGATGTAAGAGAATACCTGATTGAAGGATCAACCAATGGGAGAGATGCTGGTTTGGACCGCCCCAGTAATTAAACAATTAAAGATGATTATGTAATAAATAAGCTCTATCAATGTATTTATTGTTTCAAATATAAAAAAACCCAAATCATCAACCACCACCAAAACATTTTGGATCAAAAAAAGTCGAAGGATTTTCTGCCACAGTTCTCTCTGCCACAGTTCTCTCTGCATATCGTTCAGCCTTTCTAGCTGTGGACTGTTCGGCATGAACGCCACTTCGTCTCGTCAACAACCGGTCTCTCGAACAAAAAGAGATGGATGGAGACCACGTTTACATTTCACCATGTGACCAGTTTGCAGCTCAGAGACCTTCTATGCAGACCACCAATTGCAGCATGATCACCTGTGGCAACAATGGGGAGAGAAATAGATGATAGTTACTTGATGTCTGACTGTGAACACATGGCTATTTTGCCAGCTAAGCATTGCTGGACATACTACGCCATATTTCTACAGCAAAAGGAAGAATAATTACAATATCCCATACATTGTTTGGTTTCAAATATATCTCTCAAACATCAGCTTCTTAAAGGATCTGCTTTAGACCACTACTGTATACAAGTCAGGATTTGGTCTTGGCTGACCTCAGGGTGTTTTGGGTCCAGTAGAGGGCGGGATTTCCTGCTGATCCAGCTGTTCCGTAGGTGTAGGATTTGAATCCACAGGGACGTCATCTTTCCTGTCCCCTGACAGAAAATCATGTATGGCCGTTTCAATGTGCGGCCGAAACGTGTGGTTCAACTTAGGATCCACCACTTGAGTAATGATCCGCTCCACGCCAGATTCCAGCATACACGATCTAAACGAAGAAGTGGACACATTGAAACCCAAACGCAATCCAAACACAATGGCAAAATCGAAACATGTACGTTAATAGGAGCAATTAAGTGAATTAAACGCATGGACATGACGCTCACTGTACAACACTTTGCCGTAGACCGTTTCTCATTTGGTTCTTGTTGATCGACGCGTTCCACTCTTGCGTGCTCAGGTGCGTGGAGACAAAGTTGTCAACTCTCTGTCGCAGGTTCTGATAGGCGGGCTAGTAACATACCAATAATGTCAGTGGATACAGCAGTCATCACATTGCCACATCACATCTATTGGATTTACATGCAACACAGACCGCACACTACTACCAACAATGAATAATAACACTTGACTTGGCAGTAGCATCCGGTACAATACTAAAGTTGTACATACATTTTCCGCAGACAATTAGTATTCTGAAATTGTCCTTTGGTACCTTGGTGTCCACATCTGCCAGGCAATCTCTGCGGAACTCGTCGAAAAGACCTCGATTCTTAAGATGTTCCACAATTAAGGCGATGAGCTGCGGGTCACCCGGGGGGAGGTTGGCCGCAGTAGCGCTGCTGCTGCTGCTGCTGCCCTCCGCCATGACAAAAACACCGACGTGCCAATATGTCTTTTAATTAATGCACATTTTTTTGTTACTCACTAGCTAAAATACAGATTCTCACATTTGTATTCATGCGTTAAGTGCGGTCCGCTTGTTTCCCACGTCACACGAGTGATCTGTCCTCCTCCCTACGGCTTACCGACGGATGTCTCCGGTAGTCGGTACCGCCGCGCCGCAAATCAAGCGCTCCGCTTTCCCAGGGGTCACGCATGCGCGATTCGGTCGAGTTTGACACCGGAAGTAGATAGTTTAAGCGTAGTCGCGGATGATATCACTATCAACAACTTTAGCCCGTTAGCCCCTTATACGTGCATGCTTTATCCGTACACTAACATTTGTTTTGTGCAGGGGGTTGCCTTGAATGCGATATATGCATTGATTATCTCCCCAAATATGCAATAAATACTGTTTCTGACGATTCTCACGTTTTCTGTTAAGGTAAGACACCTTGGGAGCTAGCTGACATACATGCGTGAACGATGCTATGAGGATGCAACGTCCGTCACCTAATAGTGTCAGCAACGCCAAAATAATACAATCAAACGTTTATTCATCAACGTGAATGGAGCCAGCTGGCCTCGTGTGCATGCCGCGTTGAGTTGAACGCATTTAAATGTAACATTGTATGTTAACACGTTGTCCAGTACTCATAATGAGGTGCACCGTCGATATCTGTTCTACATTTACATTTACATTTAGGGCATTTGGCAGACGCTTTTATCCAAAGCGACTTACAAAAAGTCTATTTGTCGAAAGAGGGAAACAACAATATATCGTTGATAGTACAATTATACATACAATTATAATAGAACCAGTTTCAAGCATTCCTGGTTGCCAGGTCAATAGGCAATAGACAAGTTACAAGCTTACAGTTGCTAGGTTGACTCCTTACTGTACAACCGCAGGTAGCCAGGATAAGATGCTCTAATTGAATGGGGTTTTTCTTTTCATCTTGGTGGACGACATTGTTTTCTTTCACTGCAGATGAGTGACGGTTCAGAGAAGAATAAAGAGTTTGTGGAACAGTTGCGTATGCAGCAGCTCTACGGCCAGAGACATGCGGACGGCTCTGACCCGTACACCTACACTGACCCGGAGGATGGCACGGTCTACGACTGGGACCACGACAAGAAAGCCTGGTTCCCAAAAGTATATCCCATTTTTTCAACTAGGGCTGGGCAATATATCGATATTATATGAGACTAGATATCATCTTAGATTTTGGATATTGTAATATCGTGATATGTAATAAGTGTTGTCTTTTCCTGGTTTTAAAGGCTGCGTTACAGTGAAGTGAAACCATCAGACCGCTCTAGCTGTTGTATGATGTGCACTAAAGTCTATAATGAAATGAGAAAGTACTGTTGAAAGTTGCTGCAGTGTTGTTAATGTGTTGCTGTTGTATAGTGGCAACGCCAGCATGTGTTTTAATCGTTTTATAATTTCATAATCGTCCCATTTTGTAGAATGTTGACTATTTTCATCATCAAACTGTGATACGTTGCTACCAAATGCAAACGCAAACCAAATTGCCCCTCGGGGACATTAAAGCATGACTCTACTCCACTCTACCCTAGCTTGTTGTGTCTAACTGTACTGTATTTGAACTCTAGATTACGGAGGACTTCATGGCAGCCTACCAGGCCAACTACGGCTTCACCGAAGATGGCACTCCAGACGCCAATGCCTGTATAGTGGACGCCACCAAGCCAGCAGCCCCCAGCAATACAGACCTCAAGCCCCAGGGAGCTGCTCAGCCAGAGCCTGGTCAGGAGCAGAAGCCGGCCAAGGAAACCAAGCAGAAAGGAGAGAAGAGGAAACCAGAGCCAGGTGTGGTGTTCAAAGTGTTCCTGTCAATGACCAACCACTGCCGATACCTCCTACGTCGGTAGGGAAGGAGTTGTGGCATAGGTCTCGGCCGTTGGCCGGTGTATCGGAGCCAACTGAAAATAGTGTTTTGATTTCGTCAGGCGCGTTCATTTTAGACTTAGCCTGGCGGTCCAAAACAAAGCACAACGCCAGTTATCTGCTCGACCGATCAGCGATCACTTGACGTGAACCTCCACAGAGGCGGGCGGTGCGCTGCACAACCGACTGGTGAAATGGTCCTTCGCAGGTCTCTGCGTACGTGCTGGGGTTGACGTTTGGTTCAGATTGCCCCCGTGTCGATGGGTGGGGTGTCAGTATAAAGTACATCACCGTTGTTTTAATAATGTACGTTGTGTAGTTCTTTCTATTTGTAATGACACTACAGACAGTTAATGCTCTGTTACTGTTTATAACAGATGAATCATTTTATGTTTCCTTTTCTTTTCTGTGCAGCTTGGTTTGACGTGGATGATAACAAGAACACCAACGTCTATGTTTCCGGTCGGTATTCCAGAACCCCCTCTCCTCTCGTCACCCTTAAGAAGACGGCAGCTGAAGGGACAGGTTGACTCTGTGTCTCTCCTCCTCTCAGGCCTCCCCCCTGACATCAGCAGCGAGGAGTTTGTGGAGTTGATGTCCAAGTGTGGCATTGTCATGAGGGACCCCATCACAGAGGAATACAAGGTGAAACTCTACAAGGACGGACAGGGCAACCTCAAGGGAGACGGTCTCTGCTGCTACCTCAAGGTCTGACGCCCCCCTACCTCTGCTCCTCTAGACTTTCACACCTCATTCCCAGTTAAATACCTGCTAGACGTGAAGTATTTAGATTTCTGTGTGTGTGTGTGTGTGTGTGTGTGTGTGTGTGTGTGTGTGTGTGTGTGTGTGTGTGTGTGTGGCTATATTGTTGGTTATTACTCTTCCTTTTCCATCCTGCTCTTCCACGCGCTGAGGGCTGTCTGTCCGTCACGCATGGCTTTGAACTGTAGAAACGCAGCATTAAACAAGGTTATCTGTTTGACAACCTAGCCCT